>JAWPHD010009621.1:0-101784 GCA_037043455.1 Cyrtodaria siliqua | reverse complement strand
TCACGGAGTACTAATGTCCCTTTAAAAAAGGATGAACACTGCGGAAATACTGAATTCATACAATGCAATGTCCTTACGGAGGGATGGTTTCCATTTGTAGGTATGCGCTAGCATTATCTTAAATAACCTATGGCTACTACTATTCAGAAATTATCTAAATTCATTTCAATTTCCATTTAAGTAAACTAACAATTCAAAACGCACAATTTTAACATGACAGTGCTTGAATTGAATAGTTGTTTAACGGCTCATCAACACAGTGATTGGTTTATTTAGAGCCGCCCCAGATGAGAGAGGGGAAGGATACATAGGAATCCGGGACCTGCCCTACTCTTATTATCGAATAGAATTCCTATGGTTCCTTTAACCACGTGCCTCGGAGGATAGACCGATACACGGGACCGCCCGGTTTACGTCCCCATCCGACGGACGAGGCTAAGGTAAAGTGTCTTGCCCCGAAGAACATCGACCGGACGGAACTCAGTGGCACCATGGAGGATATGATCCCGGGGCCTCCGGTTACAAATCCGCCGCGCTACCCGACTGCGCCACGCCAGCCCCTTATGACAGTGCTTGAAAAATGTGTACAAATAGATCAGCAATAAACTCAAAATGGCACTTTAAATTGAGCGAAAACCGCCTTTTTTACAAAAACAAACGGACAATTATTTACCTGCCGCCATAACCGCCATTATGCGGCTACCCCAGGCTGACACTTTCCTGTGATGCAATCAGTTTGCTACTCACTTTTACTAATAATTTTATGAGTCGGCCTTCTAATTTTGAAATGCGTGGGCTTACTTTGAAGTAAGAATTATTTTTAGACAAAAAATGAAGTTGTAGGGTATTATAAAGTTTATGTTGAACAGGTACGAGTGAACATATTTACTCTAGTAATTATAGATTTTAAGGGTCAAACAAATTCCAACAGAAATTATTATTTTTATACGCGAAAGGTCCTATGTTACACATTCACCGGAACAAAATCGCATCGGTGCATTTTGAGATATTTGATCTTAAATTCATCAAATTTTTAATACAAAAATGCAATGACCCCATGAGCACGCCGTGGATGATTTTCTTCAAGTGACACGCTAGTCGCTATGACAATAACGACTAACGTTATGACGTAGCGACATCAACAATGTCAGGAACCAGATTTTTCAAGTTTGTCTTTACAATATTTCTGAAGAAACCCAGCAATAAATTACAAGGTAGGTAAACTATGGGTCCTGGTGATAGACTTAAATACTATATATATATGAATGTATTTGATCAGTTTGTGTGTATAAATTATGAATTCGGCTTTCTTTAGCAGCCGATGCGTTTATTGAGTGTCACCGGTTTGTTCGTGGGATCATACCTGATTAAAATACCATAGTTTCAATAGTTTATATGCATATATTTTTATGTTTAATTAATAGATATACACGCAATATAACTTAATTTGAATGTACAAGATGTTGTATAGCACAACAAAAGAAATTGGAAAAAATAACAAGCCTTGAATTATGTCTATTTTTTTTTAATCTACGGAATACCCCATGACGGATCGAAGAAAATAAAATTATATAGATATATAAATTTGGTATTTTTTTCTCCTTACAAATTGAGCATTTACTTTTAAGAAAAACAACATATTTAAATGATTTAAACAATAATTTTAAGACACTCGATCAGATACATATTGAATAAATATGTGGGTGTGTTTGTGAACTTTGAGGATAGAACTCATTAACGTATTACTTTAGCTGGTTTTCGATGTCTGAAATGTTATTTGTATTTAGTTGTAGAAGAATGACTGGAATGGATGATGTTTTTGTTCTGACTAAATCCCTTTGGTACATAACATTTCCAGAGGAAAAACGGGAAATGAGATAAAGTGTTACATAAGATCAAAATTGATGTTTTCGCATACAAGTAAATTTGTCTAGATCTATCTTATAATTAATACTTCATTCTTTATACAATATGGAGCAAACAAAAGAAAACTTTTATCAGGTTTTAAACAAGATATTAGTTCTAAAATGTAATCATGTATAATCATGAATTTCGATGTATGATTGTTTTATTTTAACAAAATCATGTGAATAAAACACTTCTTTTTAAAGACAAGAATGGAGGCACATTTAATCAATATTTGGATATAATAAAATCAAACTGATATTTGCTATAAATATGCATAGTCAGTTGATAGTCAATAGCCAGATGTTGAGTATAAATCCATTGCCTTTTATTTTTCAATCAATAGAGTTCATAAATTTATTTCTATTTCAGTGAAGATATCGATGTACGTATGCGTCCTGTGTAACATAAAGAATGACCAGCCAACTTCCCGAGTATATGAAAAGGGCGTTCAAAGTTTTACTGCATGCCAATCAGGAAAGAGGTAACATTTCCAATCATTTAATGAACATGACAGTACATTTGATTGTTGGTTGTGATCAGTTAATTTTAAATGCATCTTACATGTGCCAAAGGTATAAATTAAACGGTGCATGCGCATTTTTCTGGTCTTCTTTTGAAAGGAAATGGCTAAGAAGATATGCAGTTATATCATGTCTCATTTGCGCACACACTAATGATATGAGAAAATGTCCTTTTTGTCCTACAGTGTATCTACACAATTTACTAACTTGTATTAATAGTTAAATTTAACAACTACACAGTCTTGAAAACATTCATGCTTTTTTAAAAAAAAAAGTAAATGCATATATTTGTTTTAGGTGATCAATTAACGGTTTCTCCGGGTCAGATTAGTGCACCAAGAAATGCAGATGCAAGTAAAGGTCACCGGCCGATTATATAAAGGATCAAGCTTTAGGAACTGCCAAAAAAATGAAGTAGTAGCTGCAAGGACAAGACGCTGTCATATAGACAGTGTTGATTCAAATTGTTTGTTTGTGTGGAACTGAGCAAAATACTGTGAGAAGAAAAGATGGAATTTCCAAAATACCCATCAGAGAAATATGCAAACGCAGAAGTGATGAATGGCTGGAACAAATTGTAGGTCGACTTGAATCATGCTCAAGATCTCCCTGCTGTTGATGCAGAAGATACCATCGAGTCATGCATTTCAAATTTTAGGACTGGATACCAGATTCCCAAGCAATATGAATTGTCAGAGGGAGTATCGGAATCTACACCATGGAGGTTTTCTAGGAATGAATCATCGGAATCTACACCCAAAACGGAAAACATCGGAATCTGAAAGCGGGAGGCCTTCCAAGATTTCAGTTGAGGATGCATTATTTTAGAAGTCGTCGAGAATACTTCGAAAGCAATCCTGAAAGTCAATTAACAGTGACTGATCTTGTAGAGAGAATGGCACAGATTTGTGGACATGAAGCATTTAGTGTTGTTTATATGAAGAAGAAACTGGTAGATTACTTTAGAAATGCCCATAGTTATATCAGAAAACAACGGTAAGCATAATGTTGTGACATTTGCAAGCAAAGCTAGTCTGATTTTGCACACGTTCTATCAAAGAAATGGGAAAAAATGACAGTGAAATCTTGAAAAACAAGAAGTCAAGACAGCTGCTCAAAAGTTAATTCTCGATGATGTTAAATCAATGGATGTTACCAAATTCAAAGACGAGTATGCGACGGCTGATGACATGGTATCAGCTGAACAGAGCCCAATGCTACGTGCCTGGAAGTTTACAGTTATTCCTTGAAACACTGATTAGATCCATAAGAAGACAGACAGAAAACTTATTTCGAATTAGGACAAGCTATAGTCCAATCAACGAGATTCCAGATCAACGATTCCGACAGGATTCATTGCACCGTTACAAACTTGGACTTGGTGTACAGATGCATCTAAAATCCTTTATAGAGAGTCTACACAATCTTTGCTTCTGTTGCTCTTACCAGAGGAAGTTCAACGTTTTGAAAGGAGTGCTGCCAATAACACGGGGGAACTGAAATGCAATAATAACGATAACAATCGCATAGTACAATATGTTTGCTGACGAACGTTGACCACAACGCAAGAACATTTAGAATGGCCATGAGCATGTTCCATGGAATGGGTATAATTGCAGTGAGTTACTCCGCCAATTAAAGTCCGTTAAACTTATAAATGATGACCTCTGTAGCTGTTTGCAAAATAAATATTAGTTATTACAAGCAACAAAACAGTTACATGGAAAAGATGATTTTCAAAAAATTGGCAGAACGCACGAATTACAATGGATCCAACAATTGGATGTGATTTTCTGATAAACCCTTGCAGACGAGACCATTATTGTTGAATATGCCAAGTGTGGTCTGGTGTTGGTTCAAGCTGGGCCGTATCCTGGGAACTTCACTCATTGTCTTCCTTCCCAATGAATTGATTTGAACCCAAGCGACCTGTCGTGTATATATTCAACGTTGAAGTTTGTGAGCGCTGAATCAACCAAAAATGAATGCCAGGCCCATTGTCACATTTGATCAACAGCTTTACTGGGAAGGCACTGACCCATTGGCGGCTCAATGAACCAACTGATAGTGAACTGAAGTCAGGTGATTGTGAGATTAGGTGGATTCCACACAGAAAGAGCTTTCTAGGGTGTATCGGTCGTGTAATGGAAAATTAATGGTCATACAAGAGCTTCTTGAAAAATGTATATGCACCAAATGCTGTTGGACGCATGCTGACCGGGAAAGGCCATTGCCCGAGCGATAAGGGAGCACTTTTTAGTTGATGAAGGCTTTGAAAAACACTTTCTTCCAGAAAAGATTTTCCCAAATGTACAACTTATACCTACAAATGCCGGACATTACACTCGAAAGTGAAAATAGTGCAGACGACCAAACACATAGAGGAACTAGCTGTCATTGAGAACTCACGACACATAACAGATATAACTGAATCTAATGATGTTATGGTGCAAACAAGATATGTATCAGAAATTGGTATCAAAAGAAATTTCAGTTGAAGAAATATCCTCAAACGCAATCATCATAGACGCAATCATCATGTGGAGTAAGTATACCTTACTCCCTGTAGGCATGCAGAAGAAATTTGAAGAAGGAAAACAAACCGACATAAACTATATTATACATCAGATACCAAGGTCGGTATAACAGAAAAAAGGAGATATGGGATATTCTTAGCACTAAACAAGTACTAGGGAAGAAACGGTGCCACCGTCCTGCCCTTTGTGCATGGATTTACTGGTTGTGTCACCACTTCGAGATTTTATGGAATTGGAAAAAGTGTAGCTCTGCGAAAGTTGGCATCTGATGACCATTTTAGACAGCAGGCCGATATTTTTCTGAACGAGTCATCACAAGACAGCGTTATTGCCCGCAGGTGAGGAAGCGCTAATTTGCCTGTACAACGATACACGATATCAAGGTCTGGACAACTTTCGATACATCAAAATTCATAACAAAGGTTAACACCAGTAAAACTGTGGTAGCACACCTTACCTCCTCCCGCGAAGGCTCAGCTGCTCGATTCCATAGCTTGAGGACTTACTTACAGGTTCAGACATGGATAGGAAGGTACTTAAATTACAATATTTATTGATATTATAATATATGTCTTTTCAAACTGAATTTTTTTAAATGACGACAAGAGTAAGTTATTATTTTCTTTAACCCAGTTTCCTTTATTAAATTGCTATGTGTTTAATGAGAAATGTTCTAAATAACCAGTCTGTTTTATTTAATAAAATCATAATGAATATATATACATGATAATTGTTTCTTTTGCATAACGATAGTTACTATTTTTGCAGGTATTTGAAACCACTTAAATGGTGTTGGAGTCTCAGTTCCCAACGGCAGACTGAGTCCGATAAAGACACTACTCCCAGCTGCACCACATAAACTCTTAGAGAGTATACGTTGCAACTGCAGGGTAAATTGTGAAACAAAACGGTGCAACCTGCCAGGAAAACATGGATTGCAGTGTTCAGTTGCCACTGCTGGGAAATTGCCATGGCCTGAGCTGTACTAACTCCGCAGCCATCACAGAAGAAGACATGTTGGAGATATAAACTATATTAGAATGTTTGTTCACATGCCGGCACAATGGGACACAGAACATTGACTTTTCGCAGTCCTAATGGATAGCTTCCGCACACCAAAGATTCCTGGTCATACGACGGGCTCGAACACACATCCGATAAGGGCAAGTGATTGCAAAGCAAGAACTCTACTCAGCCACGGATGTCCTATAAATTAACCTATGTTTAGAGATTACGCACTTCAGAAAAGAGCACAAATAACTATTTCATTTATAGTTGTATCAAACATGATACTTATAGTTTATATCGGTCCTATCAACGTGCATTATCTATGCTTGCATTATAAGTAGAATATTTTTATTTTAAATTAAATGTTAGTGTCTTATTAATCTCTGAGTATCGTGATTCACATGCAGATGGGTTACTTGAAAATCAATGTAATATGCTGCAATGATGTTTTATAAAATTCATTTCCCGTTTCCCGTTATTCATTTTCCTACTTACTTTAGCTGGCGCCATTTAGCTTATAGACATGTACTACAACTGTATTACAGAAATCAACGATTTTTTATTTTTTTTTCCAACATTTTTGCCCCTACAAATCACACGATGTCAGAACTTTTAAATCAATTTATGATGTAATACCAACATGTAGTAATTATGATTGTGCATCATTCTATCACTTCAATCAGATTAGTTATGTTCAAATGACGCCTTAAAAAAATATTCCTGTTTTCAGCGAATTTGTTTGACCATGACCCATGATTTCGGCTATAATACCTAGCCGAATTACAATTAATGTAACGAAAAAGAAACGCAACTCGGGAATTTCCGCTATATATTGTATGTACAATATGCTGCTGTTAATCCGAATGGTACATGGCTACGTAAGACCTTTCCAACACAAAACACGCTGCATTCCTTCCAAGTTTCATTATTGACAGATTACGCGCTTGGCTCAGTCATGTGAGCAAACTTAGGATGCACAATTGTGCAAACTCTTTATGTTAAATACAGAACTGAAATGGCTCAGTTTTTCAACATTTATGAATTTCTTGTTACAAAGTGTACTGTGAATAAAACGTCTACAACATCACAGTTGTGTCCTTTCTCTTACTAACTCCATCTTTTTGTTTTACAAAACATCTTGGAATTTCTTTGGAATAGTGTCTGGAATTAAGTGTGCCGTATATACAATATATAGCGGAAATTCCCGAGTTGCGTTTCTTTTTCGCTTCAGTATATAATGTACACGATTTTTAATATATAATTCCCAAAATGTCTAAAAACTAACTTTGATTAAAATTAAATCCTGACACTTAACAAAAGTTAATGGGCAATATAAATGACTGCAACACAAGTTTGAGCATTGATTTAAACTACTAATTGGCTGATTTTAATAAGAGGTAGGTCGCAAGTCGATGAGTTAGGTCAGGGAGTACGGTTAGGTGTACATTATTTGCTAACGGAAAATTCAGCTTAGCGATTTTACTTCGGGAAAGAGTAAAAAACTGAGAATAAAACCATTGAAAATCGATGGTTTTATACCGGAAGTTAAATTTATTGAACTAAACCTGTACGCAATTTGCCACTACAGGACTCTGAAAAATATTAGAAAGTGGGACCCTGATATGTGTCACTAACACCTATCCCATCTTTGGTTACAAGACTAGGGGTCACTGTGCGCTTTAGGCCAGAAATGGGGAATTACATGGCAGAGTCCAGCTCAAGGATAACTCCTGGTGGTGACACGGAGTCAGTTCAATAATTGAACTTGTATTTAAAATCCTTTTCTTGTAAGTTTATTGAAACACAACGTTTGGACAGTTTTTGTACATTTAATAATTATTTAACAATATCTATTCAGTAATATAAACAAACCACTTGTACTAAATTAACAATAAGTCCTAATGTTCATTATATTAAAAAGTTCACAATGTAATAAGTTCCTTTAATGGTTGACATTAAATAAGTCACTATTATGTAACATATGTACTCTATATATGGGCGCTGGACTTGTAAGTGAGGAAGTGTCGATTCTTACGAATGGCGGGAGGTGTACAGTTCTGGTTCTACCCAGGAAAAGTGGGTGGTCTGCCTCCCCACAAAAACCGACCGTCATATATAACCTTACATGTGTTGAAAATGACGTAATACACCATACAAACAAACAAATGTACTCTATATGATATATTACGTACATATTGGGGCATAACATATGTTATTGGGTATGGACCTTTTTAACCTGTATCAGAATTACACACCCATTTACAAGGAAATTGTGTGCCTCACCCAGTATACTCCTTTGAAAAAACATTATTGGGTCTACTATAACCCAATATTCCGATTTTGATCCAATGCATCGATTAGGAACCATTATCTTAAAAACTAATGACGATATTATATCTATATTAAAAGAATTTTGAACTAATCACTTTTGATTCGAACCCGCATCCCTAACATACCAGCATCGACAACTCTGCCTCACTTACAAGCAGACGCCTTAGACCACACAGCCACCTAGCGAGCGTTTCAGTGGTCGTGTGATACTAAGGCTCTTACTAATGAACGCGTCTTATATCCTGTTATTTCCGTCAAATTATGACAACCATAGCATATTATGACAACCATAGCTTTTATACCACATGTACCGTGTCCTTACTCTTATACCATCAGAATATTTTCAACTATTCGTAATAGTCGAGCTTCTCTGGGCTCTGCTCTTGATATAATCTGGTTTTCTTTTGGCAACATATCAATGTCTACCAATAGTATTAAGAGGGCGAGCGGTACATTATTGACTGAACATGATTATAACGATACGATTCTTCCGCTGTCTACGCTCTGTGTGTGATCTGTTGTTAGTATTGACCTGCAAATATCCTTTGTCTTATATGGAAATATTTAACCCAGGCATGCATAGTAGTAGTATATTTGTTTCATTATTTTACAGATGATGCTTCCGATCCACTGTCGGTACAAGAAAAGGGAATGCTTTCTCTGAAAAACAAGAATGATCAAACTTATGGCGGTCGTGTCAGCATTAATATACACAATAATAGTTTGTTAAAAAACGTGGTATATACGATCTTACAACTCGCTGCTTTAATATTCAGCATTTTATATTTTCCGTTAATAAAGTTCTTTTTTTAATCCACAAGCTGTCTTTGTAGCAGGTGATGATTTAATAACTGCAGAAAAGGTAAAAGAAATATGTCCTAATTAAAAAAAAAAAAACTATGATCGTCATCGCAACCACTATTACTGTTATACAGCATCCCCATCTACATCATTGTTAGTGGTCGTAGAAGCAGCAAAGGTAACAGCGTCAACAGTATCAGCAATTGCAACTGTTATAAACCG
This sequence comes from Cyrtodaria siliqua, assembly GCA_037043455.1. Taxonomy (NCBI): domain Eukaryota; kingdom Metazoa; phylum Mollusca; class Bivalvia; order Adapedonta; family Hiatellidae; genus Cyrtodaria; species Cyrtodaria siliqua. The sequence goes on along the minus strand of JAWPHD010009621.1, from coordinate 92,456 downwards.
TCGGGAATACAACAAGTGTGTGTGTTCTCTCAAGACTGTCTGATGCAGTGCTAATAAATAGCCAGAACGTCATCAATAAATGAACTGTAACACTTATATTATTGTTTTATATAGCGTATACATGTATTTCTAGACTGCCTAATGCGGATAGATACATATGACATACTCAGTTGCTCAGTGTATTGGTTTAACGACATCATAACAATTGCAATTTCTCAACTTGCGTTGGATAATTCCTACAGGCCCCCTGGATATCTGGGGAGAAAATCTGAATCAAAATTATAAATTATTTTAAATAGTTGCGTTGTTTAAGAATAACCAGGGTCCAACAAATCACATGCGCAGAACCCGCGGGATACCAAAAGTTGATGTGCAGGCTACCAGAAATTTCTATCGAGAGTCCGTCGGGCTACTACAAATTTGCATGTGTAGTAGACGTCAAAACCAGATTTTAACACCACTGTTAATCAACACCACTGTTTTTACAGTAGTTATTCAAGATCAGATTTAATTCCACGCGTCCACAATGAAAGAATGGTTTCATTCCCAGGATAACTCAATAATTATTTAAAAACTCAAAATTCCGGGCTACCAAGTTCAATTTCTGGCATTGTGTGGGCTACCACGAAAATTCAAGATTTGTTGGACCCTGATAACTTCTATTGGAAGATAGACTTCTTTTTAAAAAGCAATCTCTACCCAGAGTCATTACTCTGTCAACTTCATAGAATGTAGGGCGAACTGTTAGGTCATGTGATTATTCAAAAAAAGTTATGATGTTTATAATAAATCCTTTTGCGTGATCCGCAAAGAGCAACTATACACCTATATTCAATATTTTCAAATTGGTTTCCTATGACTTAATTTGTTTTAGTAATTTTCTGCTATCGAGCTTCGGTTTGAAATATTTACCTATGCGTATCGATTGAGCAGACCTAAGTACGTATTATTTTAGTAGTAAAATAAAACAGTAGTAAAATAAAACCGATTAAAACTAAATTGTTTCCATGCATTATTTCAAATCTTCCAACATCTAATTTGCAGATATTCTGAAAATTAAATTTACGCAAGAAATAAATATGTTTTAAGTAAAAATATTCCAGTTTAAAAGGTTTTACCAAAATCTTGTAATTCAGTAGTTAGCAGAGGTAAATGTGAGTGCAAGGAAAGATTATCTGCGTTAAAACGGCGCATGTATTAACGTGGCTGTTGCGCAGTAACTTTGAAGAATAAATGAGTGAATGTTTGTATTGTTTTTATTTTTCCTCTAATATTCAATCTGGTTATGGAGTTATCCACAAATAATAACTTCGGTTATCCAAAATTAATGATGTTATTTCAGAAACGGTAATCCAATATAATAGCAAAGCAATGATAAGTTCAACGGTCTTGAACATCCAAATGTGTTTCTGAGGTCCGTTCACATTCCAAGTCAAAAGTCAGAAATGTACAGGAAGCATCGGTATAATGTCTAGTTGTGCATATCGCATTTGTGTTCCGCTTCGATGATTTTTGACGGAGTTATGGTTGACGTTTTCACTTTAAATTTGTTGTCGCCACTAATCCTCCTAAACAGCATGTTGGATTTCGCCGAAAATTTACAGGATGCAAGTTGTGCATATCTTGTTTGTGTTCCTGTTGAATGATTTTTGACGGAGTCATGACTCTTTGACATTTTCACTTTCAATTTGTTGTCGCCGTTACTCCTCTTAAACTGCTTGTTGGATTTTGACAGAAGTTTGCAGGAAGCATCGGTATGATGCCTAGTTGTGCATATCGCGTTTGTGTTCCGGTTCGACGATTTTTGATGGAGTTATGGCCCTTTGACATTTTTTGTTTAAATTTGTTGTCACTGCTGCTCTTCCTAAACCGCTTGTTGGATTATGATGCAACTTGGTAGGAAGCATCTGTATGATGTCTAGTTGTGCATATTCATTGTGCGTTTCAGTTCAATAATTTGTGACGGAGTTATAGCCCTTTGACATTTTAAATTTTAAATGTTTTCGCCGCTACTGTTCCTAAACCCAATTTTGAATTAAAATGTATATGTTCCTACCACAGGTCAATATGAATGTCCTTGACCTACTTCTTGGACAGTTAATTAACACTGAAGTTTTATTGTATGTGACTGACAGCGCTACAGTGGTGCATCCGTGTACTATGCACATATTTTGTAGTTTTACTATTGCTTTTGTCTTTTCTTGTTACATAAAAACACTTTTCCAAAAATCCGTAATGTTATCCAAAAATGTTCCCTATCTACTTCCAAACATATCTTTCCAAGGTTGCGCTCAATCCACTATCAAACTTATTTTAACTAGGTTGTGCAGTGGGGGAGACATCTGTTTTTCTCCAAAAAGAACTCTAGTTACCCTCGAATTAACGAGAGAAAACAATTGTCAACACTCTGGCACCTCCATACTTTACCAGATTGTTGATATTGATGTAAGCTCGGTCAAGTTCGAAAATCAGCCAGATCGGACCAGTAACATTCGAGTTATGACCCTAGAATTATCGAAAAATGCGTTAATTGTTTGATGTCGGTACTCTAGCAACTTCATTTTTCATCCAATCTTTATCAAACTTTACTAGATTGTTAATATCAATGAAAGCTCAGTAACACCAGAGTAATTAATCCTGAATTAACGAAAACTTTTATATTTTTGTCTTGTCAACACTCTAGCACCTTCATTTTGCATGCTAGCTTTACCAAACTTTGCCAGATTGGTGATATTGATGAAAGCTCGGACGAGTTTGAAAACCAGCAAGATCAGACCAGTAACACCAGAGTTATTGATTGCCCTTTAACTAACAAAAATTGCTATATTTTGTTTTAACACTCTAGCGCCTCCATTTTGCCCAACTTTGCCAGATTGCTGATATTTCAGCTTGGTCGAGTTTGAAAACCAGCCAGCTTGGGATTGCATTTGGGTTCACTGGGGTCAAGGTCACTGTTACTGAAAATAGAAAAACGGTTTACGCTTAATAACTTTAGTTAGAAACGAGATATTGGAACGAAACTTGCTGTATATGTTGCTTATACGGAAAGGAAGCTTGGGAGTTGATTTTGGGTCACTGGGGTCAAGGTCTAGGTCACTGTTACTAAACTTAGAAAAATGCTTCCGCTCAATAACTTCAGTTATTGGAACAAAACTTGCTTTGAAGGTAGGTAATATGAACAGGAAGATTGGGATTGCATTTCAGGTCACTGGGATCAAGGTCGAGGTCACTGTGACTATAAATAGAAAAATGCTTTCCGCTCAATAATTTCGCTTAGAAATGAGATATTGGAACAATTAAAGTTGCTGTGTATGTAGCTTATATAGAAAGGAAGCTAGGGATTGCATTTGGGTAAGTGGAGTCAAGATGAAGGTCACTGTTACTGAAAATAGAAAAAAATGGTTTCCACTCAATAACTTTAGTTAGGAATGAGATATTTGAACAAAACTTGCTGTTTAGGTAGCTTAATTATATGGAAGGGGAGCTTGGGAATACATTTGACAACACTGGAATACTGTTACTAATAATAGAAGAAATGGTTTCTGGAAAGAGTTTCAGTTAGGAGTGAGATATTTAAGCGAAACTTTGTGTTTATATAGTTTATATGGAAACAAATATCGGAATGAAACTTTATAGGTAGCGTATGGAAAACCTGATTTTCGTGAAATTTCCAATTTTCATACTAGTCAAACTTGATCAGAATACATTCCATCCCTTATAGCACCCCACACACCTCTCCCTCTTGGTAACATGCAATTTGTTTTGTAATTTTATTTTATGCAGTTGTCTTGGTCATTGAAGAAAGCATGGACAAATGGAAAAAATAATATACAGCTATATCAGACAGACTGACACCTTCCCATTCTCTCTTCCCCCCCTCATCCATGGACACCATACAGTCCGTAGAGCGATACAGGCTCTCCTGTCCCTCTTATTCCTGTGTATTATAATAAAAGTAGATATGACATATAGCATTCAAGCATCACAGTCAACCAAAAAGCACTGGCTATGGGTTCCATCCCTACCTCTTGCGACATACATAATCCCTCAGCCATAACTTGGAAACCATTGAGATCCCAGCCCTATAACCATATACATTTACACACTAGGGGAGACATATTGTTTTTAGATTGGATGTCTGTCTGTCTGTCCGTCACAAGTTGTGTCCTCTCCATATCTATTGAACCGCTTGAGGGATTTTGAAATAACTTGGCGCTAATGTTCACCATATCGAGACGACGTGCAGAGCGCAACTTCCAGCCACTTCTGTTCAAGGTCACAGAGGTCGAAGTGCATTTTCGTGTCCGCTCCATATCTCTTGAACCGCTTGAGGGATTTTGAAAGAACTTGGAACAAATGTTCACCATATCGAGACGACGTGCAGTGAGCAACTTTCAGCCACGTCCGTTCAAGGTCAAGGTCACACTTAAAGGTCGAAGGTCATATGCACTATATTTCGTGTCCGCTCCATATCTCTTGAACCTCTTGAGGGATCTTGAAATAACTTGGCACAAATGTCCACCATATCGAGACGGCGTGCAGAGCGCAACTTTCAGCCAGGTTGGTTCATATGCATTACACTGAGAGTGTGGGGAGACAAAAACAACCCCGTCTAGTTCTGTTATGAAATTATATATAAGCTTGTTTGATAATTTTTTCATCTTTACGAAGATCATCAGGTGAGCTGTTCCGAGCCATGAATTCTACCAACTTGTATAAAGTAAATAGAGCGATGCAGGCCCTCTTGGGCTTCATGTTATTTTATTTTTTATTTTATTTTTCTATATTCAATATAACGACGATTTATTGACCTTTTATCGCAGAACAATTCTTTTTTCCATTAATAGCAAACACAGACAATCTGAGCCACAATTTTCTTTTCTTGTGCTAAATGATAAAGTAAACATTGACAGCTCATCCTAGGTTTCTTGTCTGTGATATTCATAACGTTCACATCCTGTCATTAGTTACACATTTCCGAGATGTTGGGATATTCAGTTGGTGAAAATAAAGGGGTTTACTTGGACTTAATCCTCAATATACAATAATTTAAATTAAATGTATCCATATTGGCGTTTTAAAATCAGACAGCAACAAAAGGAAATGCATAGCTGTACACAAAAAATAAACTTTTTAATATAATTATCAGTACAAATTGGTTTTATAAAGGGCTAAAGTTAGATGAGCATCAACGATAATCACCGAGTTTACCACTACCAGAATGTGGAGGTGTTTTATTTTATTGATCACTGATTGGTCAAATTGATATATCGCAGAACAATTCTTTTTTCCATTAAAGGCAAACACAGACAATCTGAGCCACAATCTTCTTTTCTTGTGCTAAATGATAAAGTAAACATTGACAGCTCATCCTAGGTTTCTTGTCTGTGATATTCATAACGTTCACATCCTGTCATTAGTTACACATTTCCGAGATGTTGGGATATTCAGTTGGTGAAAATAAAGGGGTTTACTTGGACTTAATCCTCAATATACAATAATTTAAATTAAATGTATCCATATTGGCGTTTTAAAATCAGACAGCAACAAAAGAAAATGCATAGCTGTACACAAAAAATAAACTTTTTAATATAATTGTCAGTACAAATTGGTTTTATAAAGGACTAAAGTTAGTTGAGCATCAACGATAATCACCGAGTTTACCCCTACCAGAATGTGGAGGTGTTTTATTTTATTGATCACTGATTGGTCAAATTGATTTGATGATGTCATGTTAAAGTTATGTATACCCCATAAAAAAGCAGTCTTCAAAAATTACAATGTTCCTTAGGTGTAACACGCCCATTGATTTTTGCATTGAGTTGTGTATAAACCATGGTTTCATTCATGCCGCAAGAGGTCCTGCTGTTCTCTGTTCCGAACTGGAATCCTGTATTAGAAAGTAGAAGTATTTGTTTATCCTCGCCATTGGCAACTAGGCCTTTTGGCGAACTTTTCAATAGAGATTAAGTCCATGTCGATTCATCAATCAGATCCAATGGAGATTACAAGACAGCAGCAGTAGAGTTGAGTTGGTGGCATGTTGGTGTAGAAACCCATCGTTGATAGTCTGTAGAAGATTCCAAAGTCAAAGTAGATTATTGTTGCACTAGAATATTTTGGCCAATCGGATTGACCTAGTCACAATTCTGCAGGCAATCCTGCCGGCTCTAAAACGTCTCGTCCAATCAGGAGACAGGAGATTAGAGGCGCCAAATATGTCCCAAGTAGGTCAATCTGGCTGCAAGTGGTTCTGTGGGTAATGACTCCTCCGGTATCCACAACGTCCTGTAATTTCATCACCCTCAGGATCCGTACATCATTAGACAACTGCAAAGACGCTCAGGGTCCCATACATCACACGACAGGTGCACATCTCGCAGGGTAATCGAACGCAGATGGTCCAGGGTGAGCTGTTGCGATCCATAGTAGTCTGCCTCTTGTCATCATATGCGGGGACTCGCAGTGACAAGGGGTATCTTGCTGTTCCAACATCAGTTTCCAGTAATCGTTTAAGCGTCCCTCTTTAGGGCCACGTTAAAAGCAGGTTAAAAACATCTGTACAACATATTAATAAGCCTCCTCGCGGCAACCATATCGCACACAACATGGCGCGGACGATTCCAGCCAGCTGCACGCCTTGCGCGGGGTCACTTTATCCCTATGTAAGTCCAACATTGTTTTGGTTAGGAAGAAGGACAATTCTCTAAGATTTTGTATAGACTTCCGACGCCTCGAACGGTAAAGGACGCCTATACATTGCCGCGCATTGATGAGACTCTTGATTCTTTGTCAGGTTCAAGTTAGATTTGAGATCCGGGTATTGCCAGGTTGCCATGAAGGAAACTGACATCATTCTCCGTTGGACCATTAGGATTCTACGAATGCAAACGCATGACCTTCGGATTGACAAACGCTCCTGAAACCGTTCAAAGATTGATGGAACTCTGCATGGAAAAACTCCATCTTAAGGAATGTCTCATCTACCTGGATGATATCATTATATTATCGAAGACCATGGAAGAACATCTGCAGCGACTGGAAGCTGTATTTCAGAACTTGGAACGGAGTGGATTGAAGCTGAAGGGTTCCAAGTGTAAGTTTTTCCGGGCCCATACTATATAGGACATGTGAGCGCTGAAGGCGTCGAAACCGACCCCGACCAGATCGAAGCATTGAAGGAGTGGCCTGTACCGTATTGTATAAAGGAGTTGCGTAGCTTCTTAGGTTTCGCAGACGCTTTGTACCAGACTTTGCACAGTTTGCGAAACCTCTAAACGACTTGTTGGTTGGTCCCCCTACCAATAAAAAGGCTATATCCAAGAAGAAAGCTGCATCCTGGGTAAGCAAGTAGCCTTTGACGCACTAGTCGTTAGGCTAACATCATCTCCTGTGTTGGCATATGCAGATCATAGCAAGCCATTCATTCTAAATGTAGATACGAGTAGCAAAGGTCTTGGCGCTGTACTCTACCAAGAGTTAAATGGAACAGAGAGAGTGATTGCTTACGAAAGTAGGGGGTTACGCCCAAGTGAACGTAATTACCCGGCCCATAAAACTACAGTTCTTAGCTCTAAAATGGGCCGTGGTTGACAAATTCCACGATTACTTGTACGGAAGTCAGTTGTTTAGGATTCGAACGGACAACAACCCTCTTACATATGCTTTCACAACTGCCAAGTTGGACTCCATGTCGCATCGATGGCTAGCCGCATTATCTGCATACAGTTTCACCATATGCTATCGATCAGGTCAGCAGAACCGTGATGCGAAGAATGCATACCCTCTCCAGACGCTATCAAGGTATTGTGTGATACACTTTTTGTAGAAGTGGAAGAGTCTCCAGCCATTTAGTGTATCTCCATTGCTCAGCAAGTTTTGGATACAAACGATGAGGTAGTAAGTGGTTCACCTTTAAGTGGCATTGATTGGAAGGTGGAGCAGGCCAGTAATCGTTACATTGCTAGAGTGATTGAAATTGTTAGCGCTAAAAACAAGTTGACAAGCCGACACAGTGCTTTGGAGTCAGAACCGGTACGCCAGCTCGTCCGAGAATGGGATCGTCGCTTTCTGAAGAAGGGAGTGATACAGCGGAAACCCCGTTGTTCAGTTGATACTTCCAGATGTTTACCAAGACATCGCGTTAAGTGGTCTACACGATGACGCTGGACATCATGGTAGAGACCGGACCACTTCGTAATTGAAGTCCCGGTTCTACTGGGCAGGAAAGAATCATTACATAGAGCGGAAAGTGCGTGCATGCCCCATATGCATCCGAAGGAAAAGTCCTGAGAGACATGCAACTGGTATTGTACCAGTGGAGTCCACATATCCTATGTAACTCGTGTGTATGGACTTCCTTTCACTGGAGATGTCATCTGGCATCCGACGCGCAACCAGACTGCTCATATTACTACCAAGGTTCTCTTTGAACAATTTTCTGTCATTATGGGTTTCCTGGTCGTTTACACAGCGATCAGAGGCGAAATTTTGATGGAGCTGTTATAAAGGAACTTTGTAAGGTTGCCGGTATTGAGAAGTTTAGGACTAACCCATACCACCCCCAAGGTAATATGATATGCCTGAACGGTTCAACATGCATGGAACGCTGGAAGACGACCAGAAAACCAACTGGAAAGCCCACGTACCGACATTAGTACATACTTACAACTCGACCAGGCATGATAGCACAGGGTTGTCCCCACATTTCCTAATATTGGTAGACACCCTCGGCTATGGATTGATGCCTTCCTCGGGTTTGAGCCAGATCTATCTACAGTAAGAAAGGACAGGTCCAACTATTTTGTTGGGTTGAAAAAACGCCTTGATTTTGCGTATACGGTTGATATCCGTGAGTCTAAAGGCTATGTAATTGTCTTACTCTAAGTTTTAGCCTATTATTTATCGTTATGTAAATCAAATCAGTATAATATTATGAAATGTCGGGAGACATTTTCCCTAGAGGGGGAGGATGTCGTAGGGTCGGATCAGCGTATGTGTGTGTTGTATTTATGTGTTGTATTTATGTTGTCTTTGTTTAAATATACTTATAGTATCGTCCATATAACTCTGTGTAACTGTTGCTGTCATTGTTATACGTATTCAGTCATTCATTTCATGTAAACAGTCATTCATTTTACTCATTCATACATGTATTAATTTACCTACTCAATGCCAACACCTATCAGTCGGGCCTCAATATTTCTATTTCCCGTTGTTCTCTACTCACGCATGCGCACTTAATTAAAGCATTTGTAATGGCAAGAGCCTTCGCTTGTTTCTAGCTCCAGCTATTATCTGTGCATTGCGGGCCCAGATTCCCCGTGCATTATCTCGGAAGGAGAACTCACGTTAACTGCGAGTAAGCAGCCGTGACAAAATAATTAAAACATCTTTTTCTCTGAAACTGCAAGAGTCAGAGCTTTAATATTTTGCATTTACTATAAGCTTATGGTCCTCTACCAAGCTTGTTCAAATGGTGAATTTGTCGAAGCTTTACTTGGTATATGTTCTGGATTTAAACAATCAATGCTATAGCATTCCGTGAATAATGATTTTAATAGTTGGGTGTTTAAGATATGTTTGTCGTTTTTAGCTCGACTTTTGTCATCACTTGGTCGTCGTCTGCGTCTGCGCCCCAGTATAAGCTTGTATCTTCGAAACTGCTTTTACATAATCGATTGAAACCCAACACATATAGCGCATGTGTTTATTTTAAAAAAGTATGGCCTCGTTTATATTTACACAATTTGATTAACAAGTGCAATAATTATGTTATGGAATTAAACAAAATTATGCCCTTCAACATAGTCCCCCCACCACCCACCCCGCCACCCCCACACAAAAAATGGTGTTTTCTGTTAACGTTTACGTTTCTATATGTGTCATCTCAAATGTACAGTGGTCGGTTCTGACTTTCCAAGCGATATCTGCTGTCATATGGGGCATTTTGTCAATTTTTATAACTACTATACATGTTAATGCAAAGGTTCTCAAGCTTCTCAATCCACACAGGAACAAGGAAATGTGAAAAACTAGTGCAACGCTCCAAATATACCTATATATATGCATATCATGACATTTACTATGGGAATGGCAATGTAGCTAGCCCTGACTTGAATCCAATGATCGGGTCAGCATGTGCCAGCAGGGTACTACAAGTTGTATTTGTGCGAGAAAAGTATGAATATTAATTTTGTAAGAGTCAACTGTAATGATAGGTTTCTGATAAGTGATGGGTGTGTCTAGTTTGCTTAGTATATTGCGTTAAGTACTGAGAAGTGATGAGTGTGTCTAGTTTGCTTAGTATATTGCGTAAGTACTGAGAAGGGAGAATGTATTTTGTAGAAAAAAGAAAGGCGACTGCTTTGCCCATTAATGTTCGAGAGAGTCCCATTTCAAATTTGATAATGGGTTGACTACTTTTTACCGGAGTCTTGGAATAGGTAGAGCACACAAGTCTAGCTGCTCTCTGTTGTACCACTTCAACCTGCATATATGTCTCTGAGATGATATGGATCCCATGCCGAAGATCTGTGTCCGAGGTTTGGTTTTACTATTGAGCATTAAGCTGCTTTCTTAGTTTAGACCTTGCAGAATGTAGATTAGATTTTAGGAGTAGATTGCATTTTAGGATTCCACGTCTTTTGCTTGCTTTACCTGTAATTTTATTTACATTTGGGGACCATAATAAATCTGATGTTAATTCCATGTATGTAGCTGATGACGTAGATTGTAAGAAGTATTGATAGTCTTTCTCGACCTTGTTAGATGTATGTGTTGCACGTGCCAATGTTAAAAAATAAATTTGCTCCCATTGGGCTAGACTTACCAGATATTGCTGTAATAATACAGCATCAGAAGTCCTCTGTAGACCATGCAGTCGTCTGCAAATAATCGTAGATCCAACAGCTTCCGCTAGGTCATTTATATGTAATATAAATAGAACGGTCTGCCGTGTACATGCTGTGGTGGACAGCATCGATCGCCTTACTAAACTCCATGATGCCGTTGTCGATCCGACTCCGCTGCATGGACTGTACAAGATACCTGCTGGGTATCACAAGATATCCAGGCACGAAACTCGTGTTGGTTGTCTACCAAGAACCTATGTTTGTCTAAGTGGTCGAGCATATTGCTTTTTCAACATGCTCGAGAAGATTACAAACAAAACTTGTGAGGGAAACTGGCCTGTAATTGTTGGCACTGAACCTTTCACCCTTTTTTAAATATCAATGCATGTAAAATCGCAGTCTGGGTCTGGTTTTTTACACGCAGTAGCGAATTAGTTGGAATGCCATAGAAAACAACAACACAATATTGACATGGAAAGCATTTATTTTTAAGAAAATGGAATATAAGAAGACAAAGGTTCTTACAAACATGGTATATAGTTAAACCCGAAATTTTAGTAAACAGTATACAAGTCTTTGTATTTAGAAAGAGTATCATTGGAAGAGATTACCTCAATAAATCATTCGATAGAAAAATGTCAATTATATATATATATATAAATGCTCAGGCATGATAAAAACGTGTTTGTTGCCTTTTTATTCAGTCTATATATTAAATTTGGCGTTAAACTGCAGAAAACAAAACAAAACAAAACAAAAACAGAAGAGGCGGCATCGTCCATTCATATTTATAGATAACGTTTTAGTAAAGCGTTCGTCAAGAAAACGTATTCACAAGTCATAGAAAAGTCATGCACCTACGTATCAATTAAGTAAACGCTTTTGAAAAGGAATCATAAAATGCAAACGCCAGTAAACATTCGACGACGGATTGTTATCACATAATCGCATACACAGTATGCTCAGACATTCGCATACAACATATATGCTCATGCGCTCATGCACAACATTATTTTGGTATTTTACATAGTCATACACTTACAACACCGTTTCGGTCTTTCACGTGGTCATACACGCAAAACACTGTTTCGGTCTTTGACGTGGTCATACACGCAAAACACTGTTTCGGTCTTTGACGTGGTCATACACGCAAAACACTGTTTCGGTATTTCACGTGGTCATACACGCAAAACAATGTTTCGGTATTTCACGTGGTCATACACGCAAAACACTGTTTCGGTATTTCACGTGGTCATACACGCAAAACACTGTTTCGATATTTCAACAAGTAATATTACCACATCTGTATTATAACATTGAGTGAAACTTCAAAACGTTTACACATGCATGAGCTCTTCTTGAAGGACTACTTTTTTACGTGAAAGTCATAGTATTCATTATCTTACTATAATTGGGTTTCTCAATCTCAAAATGCCGTTAGAATTATGAAGATTGTTTTAAAACTTTTTATCGTTTTCTATTCCTAACAAATGGATAATTAGGGTATAAACTATTAGGATTAAATGTGTTTTGGCGGAGTTTATGAATGTGCATTTTAGACGAATCCCGCACACATTTAACATAAGGTCCTTCGAACTTAAATCAATGTGTGCGTGTTTCGACAAGGTTTACACATGGATAAACTCCGTAAAACATCTTGTTAATCCTATACTGACGCCATCTGGTATAAAGTAAACATAGCATTAAAAGTCACAGACGAGACTACTCACGATATATGAAAATCACACCGAAAAAAGGAAATGGAAAAGGTGCTGTAGCTAGACCGTTATATTGTGTGTCCTCCTCTGATCCGGAAACTGCAGCACAGACTCCCGTTTACAACACATCCATTTGTTTTTTTTTATTCCAGACACATTTTATTCCAGATCAATAAATTAACATATAATTCTCACTTCTCACAGCATTTTGTATGGGCATAGTTTCTAAAAATGAACTCTTTCCTTCTTTTCTTTTACAAGAACAGTCGTCTACCGAACGTGTGATCGACATGTCACACAGAAATATCCATTACCTTTCTTATGGGATAAATATTTGAAAAAAGATAAGTCAAATTGCAAACACGTTTAACAATTGCAAAAGCTGCATCACTGTGAACTTACAAAAGCTGCATCACTGTGACAGGAAGCGTAACATTAATAAGCCACCTCACCTTGTTACAACATATCACAAGGGGAAGGTAAACACAAATGTGCAACACACAATTTTTTTTATCACATGTCGATACATGTTATATCACCATGACCATTACATGTAAAGGGGAGGTTCATTAATAATTGACAATGCAGATATTTCACGGTATAAACTTACGTTAAAAATCGACGTTATAACTCGAACTTAAAGATAAAATGTTTTGGAAGTAATTACATATTTTATTAAATAATTACATGTACTTAAAGATACGTTATCGAAACTGTTGTCAACATTATCCAAGCAAGTTGGTGTTTATTAATAAAAAAAAAGTTCAAACTGCGTTAACGACTCTAGAAAAGGAGAATATGACAAAGGCATTGATACAACTACTGCTTACTTCGAAAGCGCACCAATTTGGCATTATGTGGTGAAACTGTTAGGTGGTTAGATACCGTAAGTCACTTATGTCCCTTGAATCAGGTTTTTATTATTTTTATTTATAAGTTAATTGTTCAGTTGAAATAGTACATAATCCGTCAGAATTAGATAACGTTGCAGCTCCCGCTGCATTTAGTGATCAGTAATTAAAACATGCCAAATAGGTGCATACATGATAAATAGAAACAACACACATATCATTTTAATAAAAGCAGTGACATTTCAAAATCGCTTTGAAATTTAAATTAGTCAAAGCGAATAATAAATAAAAAAGTAAAACTATAAAATATTATATTAATATGATTAATATGTAAAATGACTTTTAAGCATATTTCTGGATAATAAATCGGCTAGCATATAAAGCTGCTCACAACCTGTTAGTTACAACTACAGATGCATACCGTACTATGTAATACATAGTCAGTCCTTATAAACACGTGAACATGTATGGTAACTACCCTCACTAACGGTAACCAAGGTAACCATCAATAACGGTAACCAAGGTAACCATCAATAACGGTAACCAAGGTCAGAAAACCGAACAATGACCTTGAAGCTCTACTGATTGATTTTTTGCTAGGATCAATTAGACATTCAGAGCAACATTCCTGTAAAGTTTCATGAAAATAGTTTCAGAGGAGTAGTCGCTACAAGTTTTTACTATATAACTCTATGTTAACAACGATGGCCGCTGGCAGCCATGTTTAACATCGAATCAAAACGATTTTTGACGAGGACCAACATCATGTCATGCTGATCATTTTAGAAAAAGTCCCATATCAATATCACTTATAGTTTTCAAGAAGTAGTCGCTACAAACTTGTATTTTGAAAAATTATGTTTAACCGTGGCGGCCATCTTGAATTTCCGGCCGACCTGAAATTTTGCTAGGATCAATAAGACATCAAGAGCAACATTCCTGTGAAGTTTCATGAAAATCCGTCAAGTAGTTTCAGAGGAGTAGTCGATACAAGTTTTCATTATATAACTCTATGTAAACAAAGATAGCCGCTGACAGCCATGTTTAACATCGAATCAAAACGATTTTTGACAAGGACCAACATCATGTCATGCTGATCATTTTAGAAAAAGTCCCATATCAATATCACTTATAGTTTTCAAGAAGTAGTCGCTACAAACTTGTTTTTTAAAAACCTATTTTTAGATTTAGCAGCCATCTTGGATTTCACATCAACATGATTTTTTGCTAGGATCAACTAGAATTCAGTAGTTTCAGAGGAGTAGTCGCTACAAAAAAAAGTTTACAGACGGACGGACAGACGGACGGACGGACGATGGACGCCGCACCACGGCATAAGCTCTGCTGATCTCTGATCAGTCGAGCTAAAAACGGTATGCATCTCAAGTTGCCTGTTTTAATACATTCTATCTTCGTTGACGCTTGATGAGACTCGGACTCGCTGTTGCAATGTTATATCTAGACCTAAACAATCCATGGATTAAATAAGAATACACGCAGTGATGGGTCTGTGTTATGTCTGTTACTTATATGTAATCTCTAGCTCAGCTGATGTATTCTCTTTTTTCTTCTTGGCGTTTCAAGGTTATCTCGTGATAGTTGCTCTATATCAAGATATCACGTGAAACTGTAGCGCTATATTTAGATATCACATGGTACATACTTGAAGCATAATAATCTCACATGGTGTGTGCTCTATACCTACTATGTACAATCTGTGCTCATTTTGATACAAGTATTTGATTTGTTATAGGTGCACATGAAAAAGAAAATGTGCAAGTTCTTATCTACTACGCTAGTTATTATGGTAATAGAATATGTCATAACGATATTTTTCATATTTCTTAAGTGTGATCAATCACTGTAATTTTAGAGATTCTGTGTTGATACTGGCATTGGCAAGCTTGTGACATTGTGACAGTAATGCAATGAACTTGTGGTGTTTGGAACTTATGGGGTGTGGAACTTATGGCGTGTGTTTTGATTTAGATCATTTGAATGCCTTTTTAGTTGGTTATTTCAAGTTCCATACTTGTTAAATTTCACACCATTGTATTCAATTCAGTTATTCATCGGCGACAATGTAGCATTATTTACATTCATTTTATTTACATTCATTTGTTTATTTATTTTTTGGGGTCTTCATTGTAATGCACGTAGTTTATGGTGTTAAGATTCCTCGTTATTTCCTGCTGTGGTGTAAGTAGTGACACTGGAATGGTAATTGTAGTAACGACGTATGGCACCTACAGTGATCACGGCGATTTAATTGTATAGGGTCTTCTGTACGTGACTGGCTTTATCCTGAAAATTCGTAAACAAAAACACTTATAAGTACTAATTTTAAATCTATAACATAAAACGCTTATAAATAGTATATATAAATCTATAACATAAAACGCAAGATGACATGTCATTTGGTTGCTGACAATAGATCTATATTCTTTTTCGTTTAGAAAGGCCGATTTTGGTTCCAATTGGATGTAACCAAATAAAAACTGTTAGCACAGTGAGAACAGCTTGCACAGTGAGAACTGTTGGCACAGTGAGAACTGTAAGCACAGTGAGAACTGTTGGCACAGTGTAAACTGTTAGCACAGAGAGAACAGTTGGCACAGTGTGAACTGTTAGCACAGTGAGAACTCACAGTGAGAACAGTTTGCACAGTGAGAACTGTTGGCACAGTGTGAAATGTTAGCACAGTGAGAACTGTTGGCATAGTGATAACTGTTAGAACAGTGAGAACTGTTGGCACAGTGAGAACTGGTAGCACTGTGTGAACTGTTAGCACAGTGAGAACTGTTGGTGAGAATTGTTGGCACAGTGAAAACTGTTAGCACAGTGTGAACAGTTGGCACAGTGAGAACAGTTGGTCCAACATGAACTGTCTGCACAGCAAGAACTGTCGGCACAGCGACAACTGTTGGCATAGCGTGAACTGTTGGTACAGTGAGAACTGTTGGCATAGCGAAAAGCACAGTGAGAACTGTTAGCACAGTGAGAACTGTTAGCACAGTGAGAACAGTTGGCACTGTGTGAACTATTAGCAAAGTGAGAACAGTTCGCACAGTGTGGAATGTTAACAAAGTGAGAACTGTTGGCACAGTGAGAACGTGAACTGTTGGCACAGTGAGAACTGTTGGCACAGCGTGAGCTGTTAGCACAGTGACAACTGTTGGCACACTAGGAACTGTTGGCACAGTGAGAACTGATAGCACAGTGAGAACTGTTGTGTTAGCACAATGAGAACTGTTGGCACAGCGAGAAGCACAGTGAGAACAGTTGGCACAGCGAGAACTGTTAGCACAGCGAGAACTGTTGGCACACTGTGAACTTTGGCAAAGTGAGAACAGTTGGCACAGTGTGAACTGTTAACAAAGTGAGAACTGTTAGCAAAGTGAAAACAGTTGGCACTGTGTGAACTGTTGACAAAGTATGAACTGTTAGCACAGCGAGAACTGTTGGCACATGTGAACTGTTGGCAATGTGAACTGTTGGCACAGCGTGAACTGTTAGCACAGTGAGAACTCCTGACAGTGAGAACGATAGGCACAGTGTGAACTGTTAGCACATCGTGAACTGTTGGCACAGTGTGAACTGTTGGCACAATGTGAACTGTTCGCACAGCAGTGAGAACTGTTGGAACAGTAAGAACTGAGAACTGTTGGCATAGTGTGAACAGTTGGCACAGTGTGAACTGTTATCACATCGTGAACTGTTGGTACAGTGTGAACTGTTGGCACAGCAGTGGAACTGTTGGCACAGTGAGAACTGAGAACTGTTGGCACAGTGTGAACTGTTGGCACAGTGAGAACTGTTAGTACAGTGAGAACTCGTGACAGTGTGAACTGTCGGCACAGCGCGAACTGTTGGCACAGTGAAAACTCTTGACAGTGTGAACTTATGGCACAGTGAGAACAGCTGGTACAGTGAAAACAGTTGGCACAGTATAGCACATCCTGAACTGTTGGCACAGTGTGAACTGTTGGCACAGTGAAAACTGTTGGCACAGCAGTGAGAACTGTTGGCACAGTGACAACAGTTGGCACAGTGTGAACTTTTAGTACAGTCTGAACTGTTGGCACAGTGTGAACTGTTGGCACAGTGACAACTGTTGGCACAGTCACAACAGTTGGCACAGTGTGAACTGTTGGCACAGTGAGAACGGTTGCAAGTGTGAACTGTTGACACAGTGTGAACAGTTGGCACCATGAGAACAGCTGACAAAGTGAGAACTATTTGCACAGTTTGAACTGTTGTGTTGGCACAGTTGAACTGTTGGCACAGCGAGAACTGTTGGCATAGAGAGAACAGTTGGCACAGCGTGAATTGTTGACTGTTGGCACAGCAAGAACTGTTGGCACAGTGAGAACTGTTGGCACAGCGTGAACTGTTGTCACAGCATGAACTGTTGGCACAGTGACAACAGTTGGCACAGTGTGAACTGTTGGCACAGTGAGAACGGTTGCAAGTGTGAACTGTTGGCACAGTGAAAACTGTTGACACAGTGTGAACAGTTGGCACAGTGAGAACAGCTGACACAGTGAGAACTGTTGGCACAGTTTGAATTATTACCTGATCTCCTATATAAATGCTATATCGTCATTTCTTGCTAATTCACTAAGGAAAAGACTGTTCCCGGTGTAAACGAACTGTTACCGGGCTTTAGTTTCGACTGTTTCCCTCACGTGCTGGAATTTCGTTTGCGTGACGTCATGTTGCTTTTTTCACCATAGGTTCCCATTATAAAACAAATTTTTATTTTCTCTGTTTCGTACAGTAACATTAATCAGGTAATAAAACATCGGCCTCGGGAAACAGTTCACACTGCCATCCCCTCCACCTCGGGAAAACAGTTTTGACTGTTCCCCAAACACACATGTGATAACTGTAAACTGTTGTGTTGGCACAGTGCGAACTGTTGGCACAGCGAGAAATGTTGGCATAGAGAGAACAGTTGGCACAGCGTGAACTGTTGACTGTTGGCACAGCAAAAACGGTTGGCACAGCGTGAACTGTTGTCACAGCATGAACTGTTGGCACAGTGAGAACAGTTGGCACAGTGTGAACTGTTGGCACAGTGAGAACACTTGGCACAGTGTGAACTTTGGCACAGTGTGAACTGTTTGCACAGAGTGAACTATTGGCACAGTGAGAACTGTTGGCACAGCGAGAACTGTTGGCACATCGTGAACTGTTGACTGTTGGCACAGCAAGAACTGTTGGCACAGTGAGAACTGTTGGCACAGCGTGAACTTTTGGCACATCATTAATTGTTGGCACAATGAGAACAGTTGGCACAGTATGAACTTTGGCACAGTGAGAACAGTTGGCACAGTGTGAACTGTGAACTGTTGGCACAGTCAGAACAGTTGGCCAGTGAGAACTGTTGGCACAGTGTGAACTGTTAGCATAATGAAAACTGTTAGCAAAGTGGGCTAACTGCATTATAATTGACACCTATCTTGATCAATGTTTTATTAAATACCGATGGTTGTATCGTCTCAAAAAACAGGTCATAACTGGAAACGGCTATAAAGACTTTTCTTTATACGATGTTACATTTAAACAAATGAAAATAATTACCATTTAAAACAATTTGTAAATTAGATGTTTGTATTCCTGTTTTAAAACGTGTGATATAAATGCGAGTTTAAATATTAACCTCTCCCTTCTCGTTGATGAGTGTTGTTGTTACTTGTGAGCCGATACCCCAGTCGTCCTCCTCTCTGAACACCAGGTCATTCAGGCCGGCTTCGGACGCTGATCCAC
Source organism: Cyrtodaria siliqua (assembly GCA_037043455.1). Classification (NCBI taxonomy): domain Eukaryota; kingdom Metazoa; phylum Mollusca; class Bivalvia; order Adapedonta; family Hiatellidae; genus Cyrtodaria; species Cyrtodaria siliqua. Next base: position 73,262 of record JAWPHD010009621.1, on the reverse strand, counting down.
GGGCAAGAATCTGTAAGGTGAACAGGGCGTAAATAAAATATACAGAGAGCTGCAATTATAAGGGGAGGACCGTAATATATGTTGTAAGAACATGCGGTCCGACCAGATTGTTCATTATGGCAATACAATATGTTTAAATCAACTGGATACATAATGAAGTGACTGACCTTTTCTTTCTGATAGTTAAATCCCACTGTACCACTACAGCCCACTAGGAGACCATGTATTAGGCATGGCACCCCACTGTTACACTATAGCCCGCTAGGAGACCATGAAACTATAGCCCTCTAGGAGACCATGTATTAGGCATGGCACCCCACTGTTAAACTATAGCCCGCTAGGAGACCATCTATTAGGCATGGCATCCGCTTTTACACTATAGCTCACTAGGAGACCATGTAGTAGGCATGGCACCCCACTGTTAAACTTTAGCCCGCTAGAAGACCATGTATGAGGCATGGCACCCCACTGTTACACTATAGCCCGCTAGGAGACCATGTTTTAGGCATGGCACCCCACTGTTACACTATAGCCCGCTAGGAGACCATGTATTATGCATGGCACCCCACTGTTACACTATAGCCCGCTAGGAGACCATGTATGAGGCATGGCACCCCACTGTTACACTATAGCCCGCTAGGAGACCATGTATGAGGCATGGCACCCCACTGTTACACTATAGCCCGCTAGGAGACCATGTAGTAGGCATGGCACCCCACTGTTTCACTATAGCCCGCTAGGAGACCATGTATGAGGCATGGCACCCCACTGTTACACTATAGCCCACTAGGAAACCATGTATTAGGCATGGCACCCTACTGTTACCTTATAGCCCACTAGGAAACCATGTATTAGGCATGGCACCCCAATGTAACACTATAATGGCACCCCACTGTTACACTATAGCCCGCTAGGAGACCATGTATTACGCATGGTATCCCACTGTAACACTATAGCCCACCGAGAGACCATGTATAGGCAGGACACCCCCACTGTAACACTGTAGCCCACCAGGAGACCATGTATTAGGCATGGCACCCCACTGTAACAATGTAGCCCACTAGGAGACCATGTATTAGGCATGGTACCCCACTGTTACACTATATTAGCACCCCACTGTTACACTATAGCCCACCAGGAGACGATGTATTAGGCATGGCACCCCATTGTAACACTGTAGCTCACTAGGAGACCATGTATTAGGCATGACACCCCCACTGTAAAACTAGACCATGTATTAGGCATGGCACCACACTGTAACACTGTAGCCCACTAGGAGACCATGTATTAGACATGACACGCCACTGTACCACTGTAGTCCACCAGGAGAACATGTATTAGGCATGGCACCCCACTGTAAAACTAGACCATGTAATAGGCATGGCACCATACTGTAACAATGTAGCCCACGAGGAGATCATGTATTAGGCATGGCACTACACTGTAACACTGTAGTCCACCAGGAGATCATGTATAGGCATGGCACCACACTGTAACACTGTACCCCACGAGGAGACTATGTATTAGGCATGGCATCCCACTGTAACACTGTAGCCCTCCAGGAGAACGTGTATTAGGCATGGCACCCCACTGTAACACTATAATGGCACCCAACTGTTACATTATAGCCCACTAGGAAACCATGTATAAGGCATGGCACCCCACTGTAACACTATAATGGCACCCACTGTTACATTATAGCCCACTAGGAGACCATGTATTAGGCATGGTATCCCACTTTAACACTATAGCCCACCAGGAGACCATGTATAGGCAGGACACCCCACTGTAACACTAGACCATGTATGAGGCATGGTACCCCACTGTAACACTATAGCCTATATTAGGCATAGCACCCCACTGTTACATTATAGCCCGCTAGGTAACCATGTATTAGGCACGGCACCCCACTGTTACACTATAATGACACCCCACTGTAACACTGTAGCCCACCAGGAGACCATGTATTATGCATGGCACCCCACTGTAACACTGTAGCCCACCAGGAGATCATGTATTAGGCATGGAATCTCACTGTAACACTAGACCATGTATTAGGCATGGCACCACACTGTAACACCTTAGCCCACCAGGAGTCCATGTATTAGGCATGGCACCCCACTGTAACACTGTAGTCCACCAGGAGACCATGTATAGACATGGCACCACATTGTATCATTGTACCCCACTAGGAGACCATGTATTAGGCATGGCTTTCCACTGTAACACTATATCCCGCGAGGAGACCATGTATTAGGCATGGCACCCCACAGTTACACTATAGCCCACTAGGAGACCATGTTTTAAGCATGGCACCCCACTCTTACACTATAGCCCGCTAGGAGACCATGTATTAGGCATGGAACCCCACTGTAACATTATAGCCCGCTAGGAGACCACGTATTAGGCATGGCACGCCACTGATACACTATAGCCCACTAGGAGACCATGTATTAGGCATGGCAACCCACTGTTACACTATAGCCCACTAGGAGACTATGTATTAGGATTTCCACCCCACTGTTACACTATAGCCCGGTATGAGACCATATATTAGGCATGGCACCCCACTGTTACACTATACCCCGCTAGGAGACCATACCCCACTGTTACACTATAGCCCGCTAGGAGACCCATGTTTTAGGCATGGAACCACACTGTAACACTATAGCCCGCTAGGAGACTATGTATCAGCATGGCACCCCACTGTTACACTATAGCCTGCAAGGAGACCATGTATCAAGCATGGCACCCCGCTGTAATACTGTAGCCCACTAGGAGACCATGTATTAGGCCTGATACCCCACTGTAACACTATAGCCCACCAGGAGACCATGTATTAGGCATGGCACCCCACTGTAACACTGTAGCCTACCAGGAGACCATGTTGTAGGCATGGCACCCCACTGTTACACTATAGCCCGCTAGGAGACCCATGTTTTAGGCATGGAACCACACTGTAACACTATAGCCCGCTAGGAGACTATGTATCAGCATGGCACCCCACTGTTACACTATAGCCTGCAAGGAGACCATGTATCAAGCATGGCACCCCGCTGTAATACTGTAGCCCACTAGGAGACCATGTATTAGGCCTGATACCCCACTGTAACACTATAGCCCACCAGGAGACCATGTATTAGGCATGGCACCCCACTGTAACACTGTAGCCTACCAGGAGACCATGTATGAGGCATGGCACCGGCTGTAACACTGTAGTCCACCAGGAGACCATGTATAGGCATGGCACCCCACTGTAACACTGTATTCTACCAGGAGACCATATATATGCATGGCACCCACTGTAACACTGTAGCCCACCAGGAGTCAATGTATTAGGCATGGCACCCCACTGTAACACTATAGCCCACCAGGAGACCATATATTAGGCATGGCGCCCCACTGTAACACCGTAGCCCACCAGGAGACCATGTATTAAGCATGGCACCCCACTGTAACACTGTATTCCACCAGGAGACTATGTATAGGCATGGCACTCCACTGTAACACCGTAGCCCACCAGGAGACCATGTATTAGGTATGGCACTCCACTGTAACACAGTAGCCCACCAGGAGACCATGTATGAGGCATGGCACCCCACTGTAACACTGTAGTCCACCAGGAGACCATGTATTAGGCATGGCACCACACTGTTACACTGTAGCCCACCGACCATGTATAGGCATGGCACCACACTGTAACACTGTAGCCCACCAGGATACCATGTATAGGCAAGGCACCACACTGTGACACTGTAGCCCACTAGGAGACCATGTATTAGGCATGGCACCCCACTATAACACTATAGCCCACTAGGAGACCACCATGTATAGGCATGGCACCCCACTCTAACACTTTAGCCATAAGGAGACCATGTATAGGCATACCACACTGTAATACTGTAGCCCACTAGGAGACCATGTATATGCATGGCACCCCACTGTAACACTATATAGCCCACAAGGAGAAAATGAATAGGCAGGATACCCCACTGTAACACTGTAGCCCACTAGGAGACCATATATAGGCAGGACACCCCACTGTAACACTGTAGCCCACCAGGAGACATCACAAACATCGACCATGTGCTCCATTGTATTTTACATGTACAGAATGATATGATGATTAGGTTTCAGCTTGATTAAAAGCCCCGTACTGTGCATTACTTCTAAAAATTATCGACGTCAGTATGAAGACTACCAACCCACAATCCACAATAACTTTCCCGGCTACCTACTCATCTCGAGTTATTTTGCCAGACTAAAGGTGAATACTACTAACTCATCTTGACTTGTTTGCCAGACTTTAATATGAAGACTACCAACTCACCTTGACTTTCTTGCCAGACTTTAATGTGAAGACTACCAACTCACCTTGACTTTCTTGCCAGACTTTAATGTGATGACTACCAACTCCCCTTGACTTCCTTGCCCGACTGTTATGTGAAGACTACCAACTCACCTTGACTTCCTTGCCCGACTGTAATGTGAAGACTACCAACTCACCTTGACTTTCTTGCCAGACTTTAATGTGAAGTTCCTAAAATTGTACGTGTAGTCTCTCTTGCCGTCTACGGTTCTAGTCAGCTTCCATCCATCCAGGTTAACATCCTGAAATAAAGAATTGTAGTTACAATGTGTTGATCACGAAATTAACATACTGGAGGCATTTTCTGACGTTATGTGATATACATCTGTGTACCTAGTGTTATGTTAGTGCTTGGTGTATGTTGTTGTCTGACGGACATGATGACATCTGTGTACCTAGTATTGTGTATTAAAGGGCTAGGTGTATGTTGTTGTGTGATGGACATATGTGTACCTAGTGTTATGTAAGAGCTTGCTGTATGTGGTTGTCTGACGGACATCTGTGTACCTAGTATTGTGTAAGAGCTTGGTGTATGTTGTTGTGTGATGGACATCTGTGTACTTTATATTGTGTAAAGGCTTGATGTATGTTGATGTGTGACGGACATCTGTGTACCTAGTATTGTGTAAGAGTTTGGTGTATGTTGTTGTTTGATGGACATCTGTGTACTTTATATTGTGTAAGGGCTTGATGTTTGTTGATGGTGATGGACATATGTGTATCCAGTATTGTGTTAGGGCTTGGTGTATGTTGTTGTGTGACGGACATCTGTGTACCTAGTGTTGTGTAAGAGTTTGGTGTATGTTGTTGTGTGATGGACATCTGTGTATACTTTATATTGTGTAAGAGCTTGGCGTATGTTGTTGTGTGACAGACATCTGTGTACCTAGTATTGCAGATGGGGGTCATTGTCGTACCGGGTACTACAGAAAGGCACCCGGGGTACATTTATGTTAAGCGGCCGTAACGCGTTCTGTTACTTCACGGAAACGAAACTTTCATTGTTTACAACGTTTAATCGATTCACTTTTTAAAAGCCGCTAGCAGTCGCCTCCGTCTTAAAGGAATGCAGTTGGTCTAAATATTTGACCAACTCAATGCAGTTGGTCTAAATATTTGACCAACTCTTCTTAAATGACGAGCTGCATATTTGTTTACTTTTTTGCGCGGGGTTTGATGATTTACAACTTCCGGTTTTACGACAATACGTTCTGTATTTTATTATTAACTATGGCAGCTTAAATATGTTTTACGAACAACAGCGCAATAGTTAATGATAAACAATATTGTTTAAGCAGTTGTTTTATCAAGTTCTAAATTGTTTCAATTCCGTCAATGAGATCTTGTTTGTCCGGGTACGTTTCTGTATATTTGGGGGCCGTTCTGGAATTCAAAGATTTTCGGGTACGTTTCTGATACATCATTGTACCCCGGGTACCTTTCTGTAGTACCCGATACGACAATGACCCCATCAGCCTCGCATTGTGTAAGAGTTTGGTGTATGTCGTTGTGTGATGGACATCTGTGAACCTTATATGCGTGGCGCAGTCGGTAGCGCGGAGAACTTGTAATCGGAGGCCCCGGGTTCAGTCCCCCTTGGTGTCAATGAGTTTCGTCGGTGTGTTCTTGGGCAAGACACTTTTCCTTAGCCTCGACCGTCGGATGAGGACGTACACCGGGCGGTCCCATGTATCGGTTTATCCTCCGAGCACGTTAAAGAACCATAAGAATCTATTCGATAATAAGAGTAGGGCACGGATTCCTATGTATGATCATGTATCCTTCCCCTCTCTCTGGGCGGTTCTAAATAACCTATACTGTGTTTATGAGCCGCTAAACAACATTCAATTATATTGTGTAAGAGTGTGGTGTATGTTGTTGTTTGATGGACGTCTGTGTATCTATTATTGTGTAAGAGCTTGGTGTATGTTGTTGTGGTGTAACGGACATATGTGTACCTTATATTTTGTAAAGGCTTGGTGTATGTTGTTGTAGTGTGAAGGACATGTGTGTATCTTATATTGTGTAAAGGCTTGGTGTATGTTGTTGTGGCATGACGGACATGTGTGTACCTTATATTGTTTAAGAGTTTGGTGTATGTTGTTGTGTGACGGATATCTTTGTACCTTATATTGATTAAGAGCTTGATGTATGTTGTTGTGTGACGGACATCTGTGTATCTAGTATTGTCTAAGAGTTTGGTGTATGTTGTGTGTGACGGGTATCTGTGTACCTTATATTGTGTAAGAGTTTGGTGTATGTTGTTGTGTGACGGGCATCTGTGTACCTTATACTGTGTAAGCGCTTGGTGTATATTTGTGTGTGACGGGCATCTGTGTACCTAGTATTGTGTAAGCGCTTGGTGTATGTTGTTGTGTGACGGGCATCTGTGTACCTTATATTGTGTAAGCGCTTGGTGTATATTTTTGTGTGACGGGCATCTGTGTACCTCATGGGCGTATCGCCTTATCGGCCGGTACGGCCACGGCCGCACCAATAATTATTATTGGTGCGGCTGGCCGTAACAATAATTTCTACAGCTTTTTATTTTTTATTTTGCATGTAGACACTCTATATTGATAACTTACCTTATTTAAGTAACATTTGCTTAAAAGTTATTAAGAGAAAAGTTTCGTGGCCGTACCGATTCCGGTCTTACTACCAACTTCCGTCATTTGTATTCGGTCAGACCATACTGAGTATCAAATTTATTTTTAACTCGATTCGTGGATCAGGTGATGGCAGTAGTTCAAATTTCGCGCAGCTTAACCTTTTGAGGAGCGAACATGGCTCTTCGTTTGGAGAGTGGTTAAAACGTAAACTCAACCGATATGATTCGCCAGGGATTCAAAATGAACTGCTCAACATGATGTCTTCCCGACGTTTAAGGGAACTATCCGACAACATTCGAGACTATTTTGCTATATTAGCCGATAAAGCAACAGATATGAGCAAGCAACAGGGAGCAGTTAGTGATATGCCTACGATGGATAGACAAACATTTAGAGGTTCATGAAGACCTGATTGGTCTGTATCAGATAGATGAAACACACGCTGAGACAATAGCAAAATGTATTAAAGATGTCCTCTTCAGGTTAAACATAAGTCTGTCGAAATGCAGAGGTCAGACATTTGATGGGGCAGCTCTGCAATTTCCGGGAAGAAGAACGGCGTACAAGCCAGAATAAAGGAACAAGAAAACCGAGCATTGTACACTCATTGTCACGGTCACTTAATCAACCTTGCATTTGCTGACAGCATCAAAGGGTCAAAGGTCATGGGTAATAAACTAAGCACATATCTAGACATAACCAAACTTGTTAATAATTCTCCACAACGCGACACCTAACTTGAAAAAATACGAAAAGCATCGGCTGATAACGGAGAATATCTAAATTACGAATTGAAAACAATGTGTCCCACTAGATGGACCGTGAAAGCCATGGCAAGCATTCTTAACAGTATGCAACTTTGGGACTGGTCGATCGAGAAAGTGAAAGAAACGGGGATGAAATCTCGTATAAGAGGTGTTGAGTAAGACATGATGAAGTTCGAGTTCTTGTTTGGCTTAACTCTGGGAGAGGCTCTTCTATGAAATACGGACAATCTGAGCGCAACTCTGCAGACAAAAGATATGTCAACTGCTGAAGCAAATGTGCTGAACATGATGGAAAACCCCATCCAACCTACCATCTTCTGTATTCAAAATGTTCAGCACATGTTAGGTCTATATGACAGTCTATTTTCATGGTGGAGGCAGACAACCAACATTTTCCTCATGAAATGTGGACAATCTGAGCGCAACTCTGCAGACAAAAGATATGTCAGCTGCTGAAGCAAAGTCGATCTCGATGGTCGATATCAAGACAATAGCTACGATAAGGTCTGATGAATGTTTCGATTCGTACTGGGAGAAGGCAACGGATAAAGATGCACGTGAACCTATGGAGGAACCAAGACTCCCCCGACGACGCAAGATGCCTGTCAGATATGAGACTGGGGATATTGCAGAAGAATATCACTCTTCTTGTTAAAACTTACTACAGATATATTTCCAGGCAGTTGGCAACATAGTCAATGCAATTACTGATCGATATAATAGCAGTGACTTCAACTAGTACTGCAATCAGAGCAACTACGTCTCAGATGTGTTAAAGGATCCAACTAAGAAACCGAGTTTGACACTGTAACTGAATTTTATCGAAATGACTTTCATAAACAAGACCTAGAGCATCAGTTGAAATCATTGTCGGCTAATTTTGAAACGGATAAGAGACCAGAAGACATTGTACTAGCCGATATCACGAGCTACTTCAGGTCAATGTTCGAGCGCGAAGTTCTGAAACTGTTACAACTGGTGTTGGTTATGCCCTCAACAAACGCCACTAGCGAAAGGTCATTTAGTAGCATGGGAAGAACCAAAACCTACTTAAAGCTACAGAGTCTCTATATCAATCGATTTCTTCTTTGTAGGCGTGTCTTGATTTGTAACTTCATGTTTATCAGCTCATGTCGAAATCGGGTAATTAAGCGAGCAAATATAGCGCAGGAAATTATTTACTGTATATACACCGACCAGTGCACATCGTACCTATACACAGGTAACAGTATTTTTTACAGAAAAAAAAAGTTAGCCTCTTTCGACGCTCGAACACACGACGTTCTGATTTCAAGTCCGGTGCTCTATCCACTGAACGGTAACGCTACTTAAGAAAATAGAATACTAACTATCATTTATTATGAGGCAAAATAAATTAACATATTTGAATGCAACTCAAGATGGATCAATAAATATGTATTCCATCTTGTCTCACGTGTAAATTAACATTGCCTGGTGTTATACTGTATGTTATCAATATGAAACTAATGCTTCGCCTCAAAACAACCAGATGTCGACTTGTTATTAAACGCTTGATGAGTTTGTGTGTGCGCGCTTGTTATTACGTAATGCCTATTTAGTGTTAAAAATGATACAACATACAAATAAATAGCCGTGGTCTAGTGGTTCAGCGTACATATTAAAACTTACAAGTGCAAGGCTGTGGTTCAAATCCCGTTCCGGGCAACTATTTTTTTTATCACATAAATATTTTGAAGCCGTATATTTATCGATGTTACCTGTACGGAGGCAAAATAAAAATATGAAATTTTACGCATCGATTTTTGCTTATATATCGACTTTTGGGGTGTTCGCCGATTTTGAAACTACTTCAAACTGACTCATTACTATTCATGAGTTATTATCATTTAAAATAGGGACTGTGTAGCTTTAAGATCGTCAATGACGCAAACCAGGCTGAACAGTCTGATGCTTATCCACGTGCACGAGGACCTTATTGACAGTATGAATTTGAAGTGCGTTGCCAACGAATTTACTTCTAAATGCAATCGAGTTTGCATTTTCGACAGTTTTAACTGATATACCAATATAACAGAGACGTTATCAGTACTGAAGGTTATGATGTGGCTACGTTATTGGATATAATAAACTGATAAAAAAGAATAAAACTGCGATAAATAATATATGAGTATAGTATATATACTAGTTAATATTGTTATGTCGTTATTTATAGTTTTCTTATGCTTTTTGTAATGAATAATTTTGTTTGAAACTTGGTCTCCAGTGGCCTGAAATATACGCAAGGAAGCATGATTTGGGATCTTGCAATAAAAAACAGCAACTCGCGGCTTACGCCGCTCATCATATATTTGGCCGTACTAATAAAAAATCCGTGGATACGCCACTGTAACTAGTATTGTGTAAGCGCTTGGTGTATGTTGTTGTGTGACGGGCATCTGTTAACCTAGTATTGTGTAAGAGCTTGGTGTATCTTGTTGTGGTGTGACGGACATATGTGTACCTTATATTGTGTAAGCTCTTGGTGTATGTTGTTGTGTGACGGGCATCTGTTAACCTAGTAGTGTGTAAGAGCTTGGTGTATGTTGTTGTGTGACGGACATCTGTGTACCTAGTTACTAGGTAAGTATTGTGTAAGAGCTTGGTGCATGTTGTTGTGCGACAGATATCTCTGTACCTAGTATTGTGTAAGAGTCTGGTGTATGTTGTTGTGTGACATGCATCTGTGTACCTTATATTGTCTAAGAGCTTGGTCTATGTCGTTGTGTGACAGATATCTGTGTACCTAATATTGTGTAAGAGTTTGGTGTATGTTGTTGTGTGACGGGCTCTGTGTACCTTAAATATTGTCTAAGAGCTTGGTGTATGTCGTTATGTGACATATATCCGTGTACCTAGTATTGTGTAAGAGTTTGTTGTATGTTGCTGTGTGATGGACATCTCTGTATCTTATATTGTGTAAGAGTCTGGTGTATGTTGTGTGATGGACGTCTGTATATCTATTATTGTGTAAGAGTGTGGTGTACGTTGTTGTGGTGTGACCGACATATATGTACCTGGCTTGGTGTATGTTGTTGTGGTGTGACGGACATATGTGTACCTTATATTGTGTAAGAGTTTGGTGTATGTTGTTGTGCGACTGATATTTTTGTAACTTATATTGTGAAAGGGCTTGGTGTATGTTGTGGTGTGACGGACATCTGTGCATCTAGAATTGTGTAAAAGCTTGGTGTATGTTGTTGTGTGACGGACATCTGTTTATCTAGTATTGTGTAAAGGATTGGTGTATGTTGTTTGCGACGAACATCCGTGTATCTAGTATTGGGTAAGAGTTTGGTGTATGTGGTTGTGTGACTCTAGTATTGTGTAAGAATTCGGTGTATGTTGTGGTTTGACGGACATCTGTGTACCTAGTATTGTGTAAGAGCTTGGTGTATGTTGTTGTGTGACGGACATCTGTGCATCTAGTATTGTGTAAGAGCTTGGTGTATGTTGTTGTGTGACGGACATCTGTGCATCTAGTATTGTGTAAGAGCTTGGTGTATGTTGTTGTGTGACGGTCATCTGTGTACCTAGTGTTGTGTAAAGGATTGGTGAGTGTTGTTGTGTAATGGACATATGTGTATCTAGTATTGTGTGAGGGCTTGGTGTATGTTGTTGTGTGACGGATATCTGTGTTCCTAGTATTGTGTAAAAGCTTGGTGTATGTTGTTGTGTGACGGACATCTGTGTATCTAGTACTGTGTTAGAGTTTGATGTGTGTTGTTGTGTGAAGGACATATGTGTATCTAGTATTGTTTAAGATTTTGGTGTATCTTGTTGTGTGACGGACATCTGTGTACCTAGTATTGTGTAAGAGTTTGATGTATGTTGTTGTGTGATGAACATATGTGTACCTAGTATTGGGTAAGAGTTTGGTGTATGTTGTTTTGCGACCGAACATCTGTGTACCTAGTATTGGGTAAGAGTTTGGTGTATGTAGTTGTGTGACTCTAGTATTGTGTAAGTGTTTGGTGTATGTTGTTGTGTGATGGACCTCTGTGTATCTAGTATTCGGTAAGAATTTGATGTATGTTGTTGTGTGATGGACATATGTGTACCTAGTATTGGGTAAGAGTTTGATGTATGTTGTTGTGCGACGGACATCTGTGTACCTAGTAATGGGTAAGAGTTTGGTGTATGTGGTTGTGTGACTCTAGTATTGTGTAAGAGTTTGGTGTATGTTGTTGTGTGATGTACATCTGTGTACCTAGTATTGTGTAAGAATTTGGTTTATGTGTACTTTGTGTTTCTGTGTTGTCAGACACCATATAATTATTGTGCATTTTGACCACCACAATCCTCGGTCCCGCCCTTACCCATCCACACAACCACTATCAACCCAATTGTTCAAACCATGATATTACTTGTTTATTACCATATGTGTCAGCTTTATTCAATAATATTTTAATAACAGGTATTTTCCCCGAGTCTTGGTCGGAAGGTTTTATAATCCCACTACATAAAAAGGGTTCTATTAATACTACTGATAACTATAGAGGGATTACCTTATTGAGTATTTTCGGCAAGTTATTTACTCGCGTTTTAAGTAATAGATCAAATAATTGGGCAGAATGTTACAACGTATATATTGAGGCACAAGCAGGATTTAGAAGTGGTATGAGCGCAACTGATAATATTTTTGTTTTACATGGTTTAATTACACACATGATTAATGTAGGAAAGAAAATGTAGTGCAGTTTTATAGATTTTAGCAAAGCTTTTGCTTATGTAGAAAGAAATAGCCTATGGTCTAAACTTATAAAACTAGGTATAAGAGGTAAAATGTTAACTGTTATCAGAAGCATTTACGAAAGCTTAAAGTCACGAGTCAAATATAATAACATGTTAAGTAACGAATTTTCATGTATGCTCGGTGTGCGTCAAGGAGAATGTTTGTCCCCTTTCTATTTGCTATGTTTTTAAATGATACAGAAGAACATTTTATGTTAAATGGATTTCATGGCATTGATATGTATATGACGAAACATTTCATTTTGCTTTACGCTGATGATATAGTTATTTTTTCTGAAACACCTGAAGGTCTTCAAAAGGGTCTTGATTATTATATGATTATTGTCAGAGATGGAAACTAAAAGTTAATGTTAATAAAACCAAAGCAATTCTTTTTAGAAAAGCGGGAATGTTACCCAGAAACTTAAATTTTATTTTTAATGGTGTGAATCTAGAAATAGTCAAAACCTTTTCATAGGTAGATTTAGTATGACAAGCATTATATATTATAGAATAATCAGATATTGGTTTAAAATAGTACAAAGGAATGATACTAAGTAATGTAAATGTATATATATAACATGTTAATGCGTGATAGTGAACAATACCCAAATAAAGTGTCATGGGTCACTCTCGTCCATACGCTGTTGTCCTCCATGAGTTTTCATTATGATAGATAGATAGATAGATACTTTATTGACTTAAACTTTTACAGTTTCTCATCATTACATACATAATTTGTAATACATAATTATAATCACATGACAGGTTACACATACTTCTACACACTCACTTATAGTTCAATTTTCAATACTCCTTAATTAATCATAGCTCATATAAATCACACATTTTAATCAATAATCCAAGGATATCAAAAAACAAAAGGAATTATATATAAAATAACAATTTATGTGAGGATGTACTTGAATATATTTTAAGAAATAATATTTGGAATAGAACATCTGACAGTAAACGCCTCTGACAAATATTTACTTAAATTAAAAAGTTCTTTCTTCTTTGAAGATTGTAGAAGTGTTATAAATTTAAACATATTTGGCCTTTGTATGTAATATTTTCTGATATATTTCTTTCTAATATCATTATAAGCTGTACAAATTAAAACAAAGTGAAATTCGTCTTCAATATCAGTTGAATTACATATTTGACAAACTCTTTCATTTCTTTCAATCCTATGTCTTGCATAACGACCTGTCTCAATTCTTAAGCTATGTGAAGATAAACGTAATTTAGTAAAAACACTTCGTAATCTTTTTGTACATAAAATATTCAGATAGTTTTCATATCCAAAATTATCTTTAACATGTCTATACAAACTTGATAATACTCTATTTTCTTGTAGATCAGTGTTCCATTTTTGAATAAAACAATCCATTATGTGTGGCTCGCTCAGGGTGTAGGAAATGTTGAAACTTTCCTTTATACTTTTAAGCAACGCCTTTATGATAATGATTTTCAGCTTTGGCATGAATGTGTAGAAAATTCATCCAGAGCGTTATTTTCCAGAGAAATAGTATCTTTTAACTAACAGTTCTTTCTTCCGAAATTTAGAATTGCAATGACTAGGTTAATTGTTTCATCGCATAGTCTAAAAATTGAATCAGGTAGATGGCACAGACCACATAGTATTCCCCGTGACGAAAGAAAATGTATTGCGTGTAATAAGCTTGAAGATGAGAATCATTTTATTTTAGAATGTTCTTTATTTAGAGACATACGTAAAATACACATACAAAAGTATTTCTGGACAAGACCAAGTATGTTTAAGCTAAAACAGCTATTTCGTAGCGAAAATGAAAATGTCAACAGAAATTTAAGTATGTATATCTTCAAATGATTTGAAGTAAAGAAACAGATTATTTGACCATATAATGAAAATCTTCTTAATCCATATTTGACATCCAATTAATGTAACTTTATTTATATTTGGTTATCATATATGCATGTTATTTAAGTCGTATATAATTGTAAATATGTAGGTAATTACATTTCCAACTTTAAAGTGTTATAACTACAGTTGTTTTTATATTAAACTTATTTTGAATGGTGTCATTAGTTTGCAAATATAGCTAACATAAATACTATTTACAGCCGTCAATTACCCAGGTGGCGGTGCCGTACGGATGCAGTGAGCGCGTTAGGTATGGACAGACCAAATCACCAATCCTGCTGCATTTGTGGGGCACTACCACCTTGGGATTGTTATATTAATTCTGTTCGAAATGTTTTGCAATACTTTGTAACATCACAATAGTATCACCTTCTCCGTTATTTCTATTAATTAGGAATACAAATAATATAATATTACGTTTATAACAGAAAAATGTTCATGTAAATACTTAGAACTGTAAATATGTTTATTGATATGTAATATGTTCTATGTATATATGCATTTGTATTATCTCACGGGCCTATTGATTTATGAATAAATCTTCTTCTTCTTGTTTCCTTCAAAATTACATAAATGTTCATCACCACCACAAAAAGCATACCTGCTCATCTCAGTCATCACCAGGATGGTTTCCAACCGTTCAATTCCCTCAACATATTTCCCCCACAGTTTTCTGTATTTTTAATATTTTTCATAAATAGTGCGTACGTCTGCACATCTTAATTATCAACCTATTCTCCCTCCAACCAAATACTATGCCTTCATTTTCACAATTTTTCTTATTTATTATTTGTTTATTGTTTATTATTTATTTATTTTCCATTCATTTATTCTTATTCGAACTAACAGTGCGATATAACCAAAATAGGTTAATGGTTAATGTTATTGATAACACGCATAAATGAACATTAGACACTCCATGACATGTACGAGAGTTAACACGAATGTCTTGCAAATAGTAGTGTATGTGAAGATATGCTTTTGAATGTATACAGTTATATTTATATCTGCAACTCGTATTATGTTGGGACACTACGACAAATTCTAATAACATACCCATTACATTACTTCTAATACAGTAATGTGCAGTTCCTTAAGTAAACGACAGAAACACTTTCTAGTTATTTTAATGTTTTAAAAACTCACAACCTGAGAAGTATGTAAACACACCTGTCCATCACCTTTGTGTATTCTATGCCATGAGTATCAAACATGTCAAGCCTTGCCCATGACGTAGAGAAGACGTTATTGATATTTATTTTATATTAAGCGCTGTGATAATGTCATCGTGAATTTGTTAATGAATGACTAAACGTAGGTCGTCTCATTGACTGACCTAGCTTTACCTACCTCATGGACTTAAATGTCAATCTCAATACTAATCGACTTAAATGAAATAAAGTGACCAATTATGAATTATGGGAACCACTCTTTGATAAACATGCAAGACCAAAATTAGCAACAATAAGTGTATCATTATTAAGCACCTGAAGTTGAGAGCATTTTTAGTTTAGTTCGAAGTTTTATGTTGAAATGATAGAATTTCGTAAATAGATCTATAAATGCTTGCCATTTTCCTTACTCTGAAGAGCTGCAAATGCATACAGTTAGTATACTAAGCATGTGAGATTGTGTTATGATTGTCAGGGTCATTTAGTTCAAGGGCTCTCACCACTTCTTCCGGTTTCTTTTCTTTTTTCTCCTGTGTCAAAAATGACATATTCTTTCAAAAACAAATTAATTCTGCACCATCCTGTACACATTTTATTTATTATTTAAAAACGGTTTATAAAACTGATAAATACATTGCTTATAAAACTCAAAAGATACATATTTTCATAAAATATGGGACCGATATGAGAACATCTTTGCTGAACCATAATATTATGACTCTAGACACTTGCTGCAATTTATAGCATTTACCTTTTGGCCTTCCATTTTCTACATTATCTTTTTTCAAGTATGTACATTATACAAATATTTCTTTTTCTCGAGTATAAAGACCATGCCATTTTTTTCTACCAAAAACCTTCACTATCTCTATCTGTATTTTTTACCATGTGACAATGGGTTTTTCCCCATGTTTTCCACTACTGTCGAAACAGATGCTATAATGAAACATTCAGTATTCATCCAACAGGTACCTAGAGTTTCTGTAGCCGGAGTCCAACAACAGGTACCTAGAGTTTCTGTAGCCGGAGTCCAACAACAGGTACCTAGAGTCTCTGTAGCCGGAGTCCAAATCGATATTCATTCCACATGTGTAGGTCATTTGATATGTATATCATATTATACATGAATAGTGTCATTAAGTGATATACTGATCAAAATTCCTAAGTACCCATCTAAGAATTTGTCAATAATATTCTCAATGTCTTGTGTATTTCACGCTTGATTAGACATACAAAACTACAAAACAACGACGAGTTTAAATCGTCTGCTCTGATTGCATGAACACATTTTAAAGCTTTCAAGTCTATGTAATGTGTTGTCTTAGAAATAAATTATGATACTCAATTGGGTACATAGCATTTTGTTAAGTACTTCGAATTAGTGAAGCTTTCGATGTTCCTAATTCTAAAATATGCCAACTAAAATTAAAAATCATTTTTTTACTAGCACTACAACTACAAATGCGTTTGCAAAAGACAGTTTCAAAACATTCAATGTTAACGCTGAATTATAGTTACTTGAATTTCAAACGATATTCAATTGAAAGGTTGATACTTTAGGATTTTCCATGTTTCATGTTATTATCTGCAATAAATGGGTCAAATTGTTGTGGATTTTTTTTTACATTATTTTCTACCAATTTTACGAAATTCATCTCTTTAAGCGGACTTCGATTCATGTTATGTGTTTTATCAGCGCATACCACGTTTTCATATAAAGGGAGGGTCACTCTCAAAGGATGTTACAATATAAACAAAAAATATGTTTTTACAAACTATTGGTCAAAACAAAATGCTTATCACATAACTATTCGAAAAATATTTAAAATTAGAAAATTAGTTGTCAAATTATAAAATGAAAAAATATTTCATTAAAAAGTGAAAAGACAAATGACGATTATAACATATTGAATTGAATGAATTCCTATCGCTTTTACGCACATTTTTTATATCATGTTCGATTTAAAGGTTTTTACTTTTTTACGATGCTGATTATTGCTGTTATGTCATTACATACCCGTCTGTTAGGGCCGGTTGATGTGTTTTCTAGCATGATGAATTTGCCCTCGGGGCTGACCTCGCTGATGGCTATGGGCCCTGTAGATGTCCTCTGGTAAGTGGTCTTGGCCGATACTTCACCTCGCATCATTTTCATGCTCACTTGGGAATCTTTAAAAGATAAATGGTTAATTTTAATTTCAATTGCCTCATAATGTGGTCGTATTAATATTATGTAATTTGTAAACAACATATTGCTTGTTGCGCGTACTAATATAAATGTATAGTTATTAGAAAGAAGGTAAAACGATATCATAGATGTATAAAACATTATTGCATACACTAGTTAAATGTGAATATCAAACAGCTTTATAAAATCAAGTTCAGAATAACTATTAAAAATGCGCATCATAATTATGTTTTCAATGTCATTTTTTTTCAAAATTGATACAATTATGTTTAAAAATATTAATATTGTGCACATCATACATAAACGCACAGAAACAACAACACCGAGGTCAGGCTGATACACTAAGAAAAACACAACAGTCACGGCACAATTGTTAGCTCGAGGAAACAGTATGCGTGCATATTAAACAGAACAAATCAGTTTGTTGTACACGCAACAGAACTCAGTTCACGATGACGACCATTTCCTTTACAACTACTAGTTTGTAGTCTTCATCATACAGTCTGAATGCATTTTGGTGTCTTTAAAACTAACCTTCGCCATCGTAGTGGATACTGAATTCCAGTTTAAAATGTGCATTGTTCGCCTTTGTAAGATAGGGTTGATAATATTTACTAATTTAAATTTGAACTCGGTGAAGATAGCGACACCATTGTCAGTGTGTTAATGGCTGTATATCGTTGAAGATAGCGAAACCATAGTCAGTTTGTAAATGGCTGTATATCGGTGAAGATAGCGACACCATTGTCAGTTTGTTAATGGCTGTATATCGGTGAAGATAGCGACACCATTGTCAGTTTGTTAAGGATGTATATCGGTGAAGATAGCGACACCATTGTCAGTGTGTTAATGGCTGTATATCGGTGAAGATAGCGACACCATTATCAGTGTGTTAATGACTGTATATCGGTGAAGATAGCGACACCATTGTCAGTTTGTTAATGTCTGTATATCGGCGAAGATAGCGACACCATTGTAATAATTACTTAATCTTTAATATTTTGGATTTCATACGCATATAAAAAGTTAATACATGTGTGTAATGTAACAATTGTAAAATAATACAACTAAACTTAAAAATTGCAAAAAGACAGTAAACTGTTCAATTACAGCACTTTAAAAAAAGCGACACAATTGTCAGTGTGTTAATTGCTGTCTATCGGTGAAGATAGCGACACCGTTGTCAGTGTGTTAATTGCTGTATATCGGTGAAGATAACGACACCATTGTCAGTGTGTTAATTGCTGTATATCGGTGAAGATAGCGTCACCAGTGTCAGTGTGTTAATGGCTGTATATCGGTGAAGATAGCGTCACCAGTGTCAGTGTGTTAATGGCTGTATATCGGTGAAGATAGCATCACCAGTGTCAGTGTGTTAATTGCTGTATATCGGTGAAGATAGCGTCACCAGTGTCAGTGTGTTAATGGCTGTATATCGGTGAAGATAGCGTCACCAGTGTCAGTGTGTTAATGGCTGTATATCGGTGAAGATAGCGTCACCAGTGTCAGTGTGTTAATGGCTGTATATCGGTGAAGATAGCGTCACCAGTGTCAGTGTGTTAATGGCTGTATATCGGTGAAGATAGCGTCACCATTGTCAGTGTGTTAATGGCTGTATATCGGTGAAGATAGCGTCACCAGTGTCAGTGTGTTAATGGCTGTATATCGGTGAAGATAGCGTCACCAGTGTCAGTGTGTTAATGGCTGTATATCGGTGAAGATAGCGTCACCAGTGTCAGTGTGTTAATGGCTGTATATCGGCAAACATATACTCCTCAAATAATGTAAGGACCACAAAATAGAGCAGTAATAATTACTCAATCTTTAATATATTCGATTTCATACGCCTATAAAAAGTTAATACATGTGTGTAATGTAACAATTGTAAAAGAATGCAACTAAACTTAAAAATTGCAAAAAAGACAGTAAACTGTTCAATTACAGCACTTTAAACAATAGGCCCAAGAGGGCCTGTGGACGCTCTACTGGCTAACATGGCTCTTATAACATCAAATGAAGCGAGAGACTGCCACGTTTTTTGGAAAGTTTTGGGCAAAATACAGCTTATCAACTAAATCAAGGGCCATAACTAAAGAATCTGGTAAAGTTTGGTAAAGATCAGATGAAAAATGAAGGCCCTACCGTATTAACGAGGCAAAATATAGCATTTTTAACTAAATCAAGAGCCATAACTCCTCTGTTACTGGTCCGACTGTTCCAACATAGAGCTAAAAAAAAAAAAAAAAATAATAATAAAAAAAAAAAAAAAAAATAAAAAAAATTATATTAAAAAAAAAGAAAGTAAAAAAATCTGGTAGAGTTTGGCAAAGATCAGATGCAAAATGAAGGCCCTATCGTAAGACAAGACAAATTATAGCATTTTTAACAAAATCAAGAGCCATTACTCCGCTGTTACTGGTCCGATCTGTCTGGTTTTCGAGCTTGACCGACCTTTTATTGACATTAACAATCTGATAAAGTTTGGTAAAGATCGGATGAACAATGAAGCCCCAATCGTCTTAACGAAGCAACATATAGCATTTTTAACTAAATCAAGGGCAATAACTTCGCTGTTAATGGTCCGATCTAGCTGGTTTTCGAAAGTGTCCGAGCTTTCATTAATATTAACAATCTGTGCAAGTTTGGTTAAGATCAAATAATAAATGAAGGTGCTAGAGTGTTCACAAGGCAGAAATTAGCATTTTTCAGAAGAAAAAAAGGGCCATAACTCCGGTGTTACTGATCCGATTTAGCTGGTTTTCGAACTTGTTCGAGCTTTCATTGATATTAACAATCTTTGCAAGTTTGATAAAGATCAAATAATAAATGAAGGTGCTAGCGTGTTCACAAGGCAGAAAATGGCATTTTTCAGAAAAAACAAGGGCCATAACTCTGGTGTTACTGATCCAATTCAGCTGATTTTCAAACTTGTCCAAGCTATAATTGGTATTAACAATCTGTGCAAGTTTGGTAACGATCAAATAATAAATGAAGGTGCTAGAGCGTTCATATGGCATTTTTCAGCAAAACAAGTGCCACAACTCCGGTGAAATTATTCTGATCTGGCTGGTTTTCGAACTTTCATTGATATTAACAACCTGTTAAAGGTTGGTAAAGATTGGATGAAAAATGAAGGCCCTATTGTGGTAACAAGACAAAAGTTAACGACGGACGGACGACGGACGGACGACGGACAACTCGCCATCCCATAAGCTCTGCTGGCCCTTGGCCAGTAGAGCTAAATATGACCAAAATCTAAACATGGTCCTTAAATTATTTTGAGGAGTATATTATGTGATGCATGATCCAAATAATGTCCATAAAAAGTATGGGACTCAATAACAATTTAAACCATTAAGATGTTCAATGTGTGGGAAAGACTTGCATCGTTGATCAGTGGATGCATTCACAGTTTGCAATGGCCTTATGGAAAAAAAACATTCATGAAGCAATTGGCATGGTGTACGACGTCACAACTTAGTTAACAGGAAGAAACAAACTGGAAACATCTAGCAAAACAAACAACTTGCGTTATTACCGGCTTTAGGCGAATCTGTGAAAAGTTGTGCATGTTATCAATACAACGTTCTTTCGGAAATACATCCTATTTTGTCATCACCGTTGTCTATGCTAGTTACACTCAGTTTATTATAGATATTGAATAATACACGTCGGACTTCGCTATACTTTAAAGCATCTATGCACTATTTACATTCTTAGTAGGCGTATTCTTAGTATGCACATACGATTATAACGTCATGAATAACTCTTTATACGCACCCCCTCTACTCTCGTATCCACTGACGACTTCTGACAGCATTTGTCCTCCATGACTTTGTGTACTTACAACCTGTTCAACAACTTTCTTTAGACCCACTCTGTTTAATTAAAACAAAATAAAGAACAAAAAATAAGCAACAATCAAAACAAAACACAACGACAAATATTTTGAAAAACAGTTAATAAAAGGAAGAACTGAGGCATGCAAAGGTTATGATACAACAATGACCGTTTTCATTAAGGAGTATGTACCCTGGAACAAAAGAAAGATTCAACGTTGGATATCTCAAACACTTCTGCATATTTTACATGACACTTGCATACCTCATCTTATTATCCTAGTTAGAAACAAAAAACTGATTTAAAACTAAATTTTATAAATAAAGCGGTTTTAATAGAGCACTTCAAAGTGAATCCAACAGGAATTAGAACTCTAATTTCACAATAAAGCTTGCAATAAGTTACTGTGATATCCTTAGCCAGTTGGTGCTTTCAATTAAAATCTCAAATAAGTTGTTTTTTAAAGAAACAAAATCAATGTTCATAATCAATACACAAATTAAATGCATGCATATGTTATTTACATACCTGGTCATGGTATTTGATTGGTCACTGGCTGTACACATTCTATTTATAGATTATGCTACTTTGATTTAAACAGAAGTGGCATAAAACAACTTTATACGTATTTTTTTACTTTTTAATGGCTGGTACATTCTAGCCAAGGATATCAAGGTACAATATTGCAAGTTATATCCAAAATATATTGAAGAGTTCTAATTCCTGCTAGGTGCATTATATATTGCATTGTTTAAAAACATCTTTATTTAGATTTTTTTTAGTATTCTAGCATTTATATAGTTTTTACAGCTTTTATATAATTTAAAGTTCTGTGTAAAAATATTTAGTCGTTTTTTCAGTTATCCTACTTTTAACTTTGCTATTTTTTCAGAGTACATTCACCTTAACACATCTCAGTAAGAAATGTATGTGTTAAAATAATAATAAAAAACACATTTGAAAGATAAATAATTGAAGTACTACTACTACTACTACCAAAATAATGTATTTGAAACATAATTAGCGTGTAAGATATTTATATACAATAATTCATTCTGTTAAAACCTAATGCGTTTTGTATGGAATGCAATCGGAACACATGCATGACAATGACACAATAAATGGCTAAATACAAAAACAACGGTTTACAGGCAAACACAATACAATCGTATTAAACTGAAACAAGAGCTCGTGTGCTTTATTAGCAACCTGTTTATAAAATAAAGACAAAAAAAAACTATCTGCACAACGAGTATTAAAAAGTTAACATTAAGCTCAATTTAACAAGTCGCTGATTCTCCTCTGAACATATAACCAGGTTACACAAATGTGCTAGCAAATCTAACAAATGGGGCAAGTAAATATCATGCGCATCAAAATGATGTCAAAACATCAACAGTTGCATGACGCCATTGTGTAAATAAACATACAAAACGTTGAATGGTATGCAAAAAAAAGTGTTGGAACTCCCGATTATATTATTTTACTGACAAACATCATTTCAATTTACGTAGTAAATATTAGCAGTAAGTCTAGACTATGTCAAATGTATGTAAATATATATGTATACTATCTATAAGGATAACATGAGGAAAATCAGCAAATTGAGTTCACAACACATTGTGGCAATATCGATCACACAACAACAAAGGCGTTATACACGATCATACAACAAAGGAGGCATTAAAACAAGTTCATACTGCTCCAGAGGCAAACATACCATCGCCATTTATAAGGATATTCTCAATTTTCTCTGTGTTGCCGTCTTGTGAACGCCTTTCATGAGATGGTGCATTAGTATCCCCATTGTGAATTGGTTTCTCTGTATTTACATCAGGAATAAGTTGTTTGGGTTCTTCCGTCTTTTGTGTGTCAGCATGGAGGTCTTCTGTTGTCACATTTGTTATTGTTTCAGTGTCCCTATTCGTTAGTTTTTCTGGTTCAGTAACAGTGTGGCCATTAGTAGGTTCTTTGTCAGGAGTGTCAGTATCAGCATATTTAGATATGTCAAAGTCATCGGATTTAGATTCAACCATTTGTGTTTCGAAACCGCCATGATTTACTCCACAATCTTTAGACTCATCAATACTTTGAGATACTGGTTCATGTTTTGACTGCACTGCTTGTTCATTAGACTCAGTAACTGGAACTTTAGTGCCACCACTTCGAGTTTGCTCGACAGGCTGAACATCTTCTGTGTTTGACTGTGCCTGAGGATCGTCGATTTTTGACGGTTCTGGCGACCTCGCATTTTCTGGTAGCGCTGTTAAAGGGTCTGTTACTGCAATAATGTCAGCGTTGGCCTCAGGTTTATCCTGAAGTATTTCGACATTTGTAAGAGTGCTGTCAATTTGTGATTCAGTTTCTTTGGCATTTCTTTCAATCTCGGGTGTGTTGTCCTCTTTTATAGCGTTTGATAGCTGCGACATTGTTAGATTGTCTGCTTTATTGTCTGTCTTTGTGTCCGATAACACCGCTTTCTTTTCAACTGGTTCTTGCTTGTCTGTCTGTTCGATGATATCGGTTATAGGGAGAGAATCAGGGAGTTCTTTTGTAGGCGACACTTCTACTGTTATCAAATCTTCTTGTGACGCTTTCTCAATAACTTCCGACTTTACAGTTGTTTCAAGAACTTTATCTTCCGTCTTTTCTATTGGCTCGTTTTTCGATTCATCCTGCTGTTGAGTAATTAACGGTGATACAGTTAAAACTTGTGACTCGATTTTTTCATATTCCGATTGTTCAATATCTAGCGACAAATCTTTGGTATCGGTTTTGACGTCATCGTGTTTTCCCTCAATTATTGACTCGCTTACATCAGTTTCTGCTTTTATTATTGAATCATCTGATGAAACGACAGTGTCGCTAGAAGTTGTCCTTTCGTCGGTTGGTATTTTAACATCTTTTCTTGATGCTTTCTCAGAATCTTGATGTTGAGGTTCACAGTCTGAGTCTACTGGTTTGCTTAAGTTTTGTTTATCATGCCCTATGATCCCAACAACATATGCGGTTTTATTATCGTCATCTGTCGGTGTTTTAACGTCCATTTTGGAAGCTTTCTCAGATGCTGAAGGTTTATGTTCACTATCGGAGGAATCTACTGGTATGTTTACGTTTTCTGCGTATTGCCTTATGACTTCACTTGCGTTGGCATCTGCCTTGTCATTTGCAGTAGTTGACGGTTCTGCCACCTCTGGTTCAATCGATTTCGAGCTTGAATCAACTTTCTTGTCATCTTGAATAGGTGAATGTATGGCCGGTTCTGGTTTCGCTTTTGCTGAATCTGATGAAATAGTTGACTTGACTAGGCATTCAATCGATTTCAGGGGTTCATTATCTTCCAGATCATTTTTAACAGGCAATATATATGTTGGAACTGGTTTAGATTCATTCAAATCGGAAATAACTATTGAATCGACCAACTTTTTAACAGTTTCAAGATGTGTATCATCGACGTTCCTTGTTTTATTAACATTTGATGTTAGAATTTCCTCCTTTCGTGAATGTGTGTCAATCTCCATAGAAACAGATTGTTCTAAATCATGTTCTGATTTATCACTTTCTTGTTTTTGTGTTGATGAAGTTCCAACGGGTACATCAGCTTCAACTTTTTCATCAAAAGAAGCATTGCTTAAATTAGTTGAATTATCCTTCGTTTCAACCGTCTGAATTTCTGTATTTGTATTTGCGACAAGCGAATCTTTTGATGTCACTTCTGTATCTTTTCCTTTTTCTTCGCGCTCCATATATTCATTCAAACTAATGACTTCCGGTTTAACTATGGGTTCAGCTTTGAATTCGATTACCTCGTCATTTACTACAGCTGCTTCTTTAAGATTCTCTCCAATGTTCTTATCCTCGACTATGTTCTTATTGCTATCGCCATTTTCTATTATTTCTGTTTTTGTTTTTTCTATAACAGATACAGATTGTGATTCCGATTCTATCTTCTCTCCAACAAGCAGTTGTGTGAAATCCTCTTTTTTTTCTGAAGTTGTTGCGTCTTCTTCGGGCGAGGTTGCAATTGCGCTGTCAGTTATACCACCTTTAGCAACGTTTTCTATTTTTTTAATTTCTTCCTTAACAATAACTACATGATCTACCGTGGAGTTAGAGGGCGACGCTGGTTTTGTGTTGTAAGTTTTGTCCTCATCGGCGTGAGAACCACTTCTCCCATTTTTTTGTTTACAAATTTCTACTTTTTCATTATCATCACTAGAACCCTTATAACCAGATGTAATCTCTGAAAAATCAGTACGACCCTCATCGCCTTTCGGAGAAATATCATAATCCGATATAGTTATCTCACTCGCTGCTTCTGTGTTGGAGCTAGCGCCGTGTTCGGGTGCTGGTTCACGTGACACACTGGTTTCCACTTTACGTTCTAATGGCTTTTCTTTTTCCTTTTCCTTATTATGCTCAGTTTTTTCATAAGTAGAACTTGGTCTAAATGCATCCCGGTACTTAATCAAACTTGCCCTCGATCGCCAATCAACCCTGTCAACAGATATCTACTGTGTACCACATTCATATTTGCACTCTAACATACTGAAGACACAACGTCTTAAGCTTTGTCTTTTGATGCCATATTTTGATGTGATACCAGACACAATCTTAAGACATGTGTATATGTGTATTGTTTAATTTATATTGCTTTTAAAAGAACAAAGTAACATATCTAGTACTGTTATTCCCATTAGTATGCAACACAATGTGAGACTTTCAAGTATGTACTGATAACACATGTAAAATACTATACTTTAAGTCAGCCCGGTTAAACTAATGAAATTATGAAACTACTGTGTGAAGAGCTATAACATAAACCATAAGTGCATTTGGTATTTAATTCAAGTGAGACAAAGTGCGCGCCAGAACTTCATATTTGAAATATTTTTCTTTTCAATTTTAAAATATAATTAACAATTGTTTTAGTTTCTATAAATGTATGTCGTATTTGACTGCAGCGAAAATAAGAAAATATTGCTCGTTTTTCGTGTTTTTGTGACGTTCGTCAAATACGGTCTGTATTGTAGACATTAGCCATCTACTATCTATTTATTTGCACAGAATGAAATGTTTTGTTTTACCGAACCTTTTTATTGTATGCGTATATGTACATGAACATTTAACTACACACACTGTCTTACATATGCTTTGATGGTCCATTTCTTTGCACATAAAGTATAGTTTTTGGATTTCGTATGCAGTTGTTTCAAGTCGATACATGTGATTTATTATATATGGCGGTGAATTATAGTATATTTACACAAACACTAAAATATATGCTCATATATCTATACAAAATTCATATAAAGAATCAATCGCTTCTGTAAAATAGAAAAAAGAAAGGGTATATTAAACAAAGTCACTTATTTTTTTGCATTTAAAATACTCTTCAACAGGTGTTTCGATTGCGGAGCATTTGTAGACTAAGTTAAAACTGATTAATAAACTTTACTTGCTTTTTATTTGGATATTATTTTTACTAAGTTTATTACAAGTAAATATAAAGCCTGTTGTGACAATTTCAAGGATATTATTTTGACTAAGTTTATTACAAGTAAATATAAAGCCTGTTGTGACAATTTCAAGGGCTTTGTTGCGATTGCAATTCAATATTAGGAGTTTTAAAACAACTGGGTATGTGCCTTTCAGAGAATACATTTTCTTAGGACACACATCAAAACATGTTTACCACCTTGTACACAACAAAATACCAAGATCGGATTCCCGTGTATTTGTAAATCTAGGTCGAAGCTTAAAGTACTGCTCGTTAATGTCTGACAAACCTTTCAACCATCTTTATTACAAAATACGCATACACATATCATAATCAGAACAAATACCCGTTTTCAAAACTAATCAATGCATGGATTTGGGTTGATCTGGTATTTTCCTTTCTTTTTACGGTTCAGATGAAAACAAACGATAGCTAATTATGATTTTAAAAAGATCACTATTTTATATTGAGTGAATAGGTTGATATTGCAAATACAAACACACCTAAACATGTAACTAAATTTATTATTTATACCTATCTATCATCTAGATTATTTTACATCCTTATCAACCTCCTTTGGAGCCGCTTTAGGATTTTCTTTAGGGTTTTCCTTAGGTTTATCCTCACTAGGCTTTTCATTACCATCCCTATTAATAAAATCACCAATCCTATATGCGCGAGGAACCGACCTGTTTTCTTCTCCTTCCAACAACTTCCTATATGCAGCGATCTCAAGCTCCAGTGAGAGCTTGGCGTCCATCAGCGTCTGCAGTTCGGTGAGGATACCTTCCATCTCGGCTCTCTGTTTAGAGATCTCCTCTCGCAACTGCGACATCTCCATCATGTGTTCCGTGTCCTTGGACTCCAACTCTCTTAGTACCTCTTGGTATTGTTTCTCCAGTTGGGCGTTCTGTGGGCATATGTATATTATTTGGTATCACACGAGGGAATTTGATTTAAAAAAAGATTCAACTTATTACCAATACCTACAGTTTAGTTTTAGATACTTGTTTGCAATTTTCATTGAATCTGGTAATGAGAGTTTTTCTTTTTGAATTTCAATATAATGACCACGTGTTATTCTGTTCTACACTAAATGCGACAATAGAATTCAGACAACCATACTTTCTTCCACCTACAAAGTAACCTGCACTAGCATTAATCATATTGGCAAAATCTGGCTTGTCCGTTTAAGAGTTAGTTTTTACAAGTTTTTAATACGATGGTCAAGCTATGATTAGCCCATCTCATAATGCTAAGAACATATAACTGAATTTACCCTAGCCTCGACGTCGGCAAGTTTTCCTCTCAGGTCCGACAACATTCTCGTCACCTTCTTGTTCTCCTCTCTAATATGTGTCACCTCCATGTTCTGTTTTGTGGCGCCTGTCCTGTATTCTTGAATCTGTATCGTGCGCAAACACATGTGAAAATATTACACAAGATACATCATTAGATATACCAGCTAATGAATAAAACATAAACACGGCTGAGCCGTAAAAGTATCACGCGGTTCTCAGACTGACGGTTTTTATATCAAAAGTA
The DNA here is from genome assembly GCA_037043455.1 of Cyrtodaria siliqua. Taxonomy (NCBI): domain Eukaryota; kingdom Metazoa; phylum Mollusca; class Bivalvia; order Adapedonta; family Hiatellidae; genus Cyrtodaria; species Cyrtodaria siliqua. The sequence continues at coordinate 44,608 of JAWPHD010009621.1, read as the reverse complement.
GAAGCAAATGTCGAACAAGAAATGTAACATTCCTAGAAAGCATTAATCGTAAAACACGCGCTTTAAACAACAAGTAAGTCTAAAATAAATGAAGATCTCTTAGGAACTCAAACTCTGCACAAACAAGATGTAGTCGTAAAACATCTTTGACATACAGATGAACAGTTCTTTGTCTATGACATTCCATTATAGAGTATTTGTTTTTAATCCCAAAATGTTAAATAAAGATCATTAATTGGAAGAACGTGCAATTACAGCCAAATCAGAGACCTGTAATAGTAAACGTTTACCTTGAGATTATAAAATCCTTCCATCTCGCCTCTAAGTTGGTCCACCTTGGCATCATATTCCTGCTGGATGTCGCGGATGGCCTGGCCAAGTTCGCTCTTCCAGAACTCCCTGTTTTCGGCTGTGGTATCACGGTACGCAAGCGCTGCTAATTCCTTCAATTCCTAAAATAATTGACGATAGTTATGGAATTATGTATAACCACCATGACAATTCAGTTGTTATCATATTAAGTTCAAATTGTTAACGGACGGACAACGCCAAACCATAATACGTTCCGATTTCCAAACGGACGTGTAAAAATGAAGTAGCTACACAGTTAACAAAGAAGCATATATACTTTTTCAATAAATCAAGGGCCATAACTATGTCATTATTAATCAGATCAAGCTGCTTTTTATAAAGATCGGATGAAAATTGAAGGCCCTATAGTCCTAAAAATGCAAACTTCGGCATATTCAACAGAATCAAGAGCCACAAGTCCGGTGTTACTTATTAGATCTAGATATATATTTTTTCAAATTTCTCCGAGCTTTCAACAACCTGGCCAAGCAAGTATCGTTTGGTAAAGATCAGATGAAAAACTAAGGCAATCAAGAAACTGACCAAGTTTGGTAAAGATCGGATGAAAAAGAGAATGAACTACTGCCTTAACAAGGCAAACGTTAACGACGGACGACAACTCGCCATCACCAAAACCGTAAGCAAAGCCTTTTCTAAAAAGAAATATATTCAATAAATAACCAAGGTTAGAATGTTTACATGCTATTTATTCATGTTTAAGTTTGTTTTATTTTATCAATGTTTATGTTTTTCGTCTAAAACATGTATGCAAAAACAGTTTTGAAATGTGCACCATTGACGACGTCAGTCAATATGGGAAGCACACAAAGAAGCAAAGTAACGCATGCATTAAGCACACAATATCGGCCACGCATGCAAGTTGTGCACCTCAACTAAATTACCTGTTCGTGAACCTTCTTCATGAATTCCATCTCTTCCTCTAGTGTCTGTCGGCGGTTCTCGGCGTCAAGGTGGGCCAGTGTCTCGTTGTTAAGATCCTAAAAACAGTATATATAGTAATAAATCAAGTGGACAGAACTGTTAGAAGAACACTAACACCATTTCAATCGCAACAAGAAACATCTTCATAAATCATCTTCATATTATACACATTTAAACGGAACCTAATATATACATTTGCGATGCGAGTAAAGTGTCTGTGTTAGACTGACAGGAGTCACTGGGGCTGAGGTGCAGCTTAGATATGATACAGCAAAACACGAGTATGTAAAAGAATTAATAAACACAGTATGTGATAAGTGATATTCATATAATGCGACATTGTGCAGACACTTGCTACAGTAACACAAACAGTTAAGATAATAGAGCTCTGATAAGCTCACAGAAAACCTTTTTATAGACTTCCGAGAAAGGGTCAAATTTACATGGTCAATCACATGGTAACTATTTAAACGTAGGGCGAGATATAAGATTATGCTACATCCATGTTAGCTCGACTATTCGAAGAATAAGAGAGCTTATGTAATCACCCGGCGTCGACGTCGGCGTCCCACATCAAGGTTTGCATGTACGCTGTGTTTACAAGTCTATGTCTCTTACATTTCTTATGTTAGCAAAACTAAGTTTGGCCAAGGACTTCCTTATAGCATTATCTTAAGGGTTGTATAAGCAGTTTTGGTTACTGTAACCCATGGGCTCCAATGGAACCCAAATTCCCATTTCACATCAAATTTTGCGTGTAAGCTGTGTCTACAAGTCTATATCTCTTACATTTCTTGTCCTAGCTCAACTAAATTTGGGAATTGGTTTCCTTATAGTATGTTGTAAAGGGTTGCATAAGTAATTTTGTCTTCTGCAAATGTTGGGCTCCCATGCAACCCAAATTGTGATGGCCCATAAAATGTGCAATAAATGCAGATCATAGTTTGCGTGTAAGCTGTTGTATACATCTATAATTTTGGTTGGGATTTCTTATAGCATTATGCATCTTATTCATACTTCACCCATATTGGCATGGGCTCTCTCCCCACCGCACGTAATTTTTGTTTTGTCAATTCTTACACATATAGCTATGTTGCCCCCTCGCCTCCGCACTCGAAACGTATTTTTTTTTACATATTTCTGTGTTATTTTTGGTCAATTCTTACACATAGCTATGTCCCCCCCCCCCCCCCCCCCCCCCCCACACACACACACACACACCGCCCACACACCCCTCCCTCCACTCCAACTCGAAACTCGATTATTTTTTACATATTTCTGCGTTGTTTTGGTCAATTCTTACACATAAAGCTCTGTCTCCACCCCCACCCACCCCCCACCCCCACCCCCACCCCACCCCCAACTCACTAAGTGTTGTTATTTTTTGTGTTTTTTTACATATTTCTTGGTGTATTTTTACACATATAGCTATGTTGCCCCCACCCCCACTCGAAATTCGATGGTTTTTTTTTAGTTTTTTTTTACATATCTCGGTGTTGTTTTGTTTTATCAGTTGATCAATATGTTTCAGCCTAACGTGAAGTATGGTCGGAAATAAGATAAGAAGTGATGCAGACATTCACAAACACTGTCATATTTCCATTAGCAAACATTTTGCCTGAGACATATTTCATTAATCTCCAGACTGCCGATTCTGGCAGTGAACTGCGTCTCAATGCAGGCTTATTCCGAGACAGAGGAGGCTGAACTAGTATTTCTTGCATATCGGATACGGCTTTCTTGTATACTGAACAAGGATATCAGTCATTTTACCGGGGCTAGATATTTCAATCTCACCCTAGGGTCGAGATAAAATTCACGCGCGCCAATATCCGGTATGCAAAACGTTGGTAGCTGGCGTTGTCAACGCGCAACATGTCTCCGATATGCAAGAAAAAGAATCTATCATGGGTATTCTGTTCAGATAGGGAATTCCAACCCTCGTTATAAGTGTTGTAATCGGAACCGAGGCTCGGAACCTCGGTTCCGATAAAAACACGTATACCTCGTGTTGGAATTCCCTATCTTCACCGGATACCCATGGAAGATTCTTATAATCTTAATGGATAAAGTTAAAAGTCACGCGCGCACCAACATCCGGAATGCAGAAAAACATACAAAACGTTAGTAGCTGGCGGTGTCAACGCACAACATGTCTCTGATATGCAAGAAAAAGAATCTATCATGTGTATTCGGTTCAGATAGGAAATTCTAACCCTCGGTATGTCTTTTAATCGGAACCTCGGAAGAGCTTCGGAACCTCGCCTCGGTTCCGATTAAAACACTTATACCAAGGTTAGGAATTCCCTATCTTCACCGGATACTCATGAAAGATTCTTATAATCTGAGTACGACGTGGGCAAAGAAATGTAATTAATTCAGAAAATGCAGATATGTGCAAAAATATATATCTGAAAAATATCTGAAAAATCTTTAAAATGTCGTGGCAGATTTTTTCACGATGGCACAATGTTTCAAAGTGCCCGCTAACTTAAATATACATTTTGATTAGAAATTATGACTGTTTTCTTTTAAGATATATGGCTTTTTAATTTAAAATGTGCGTTTTTAGAAACGAACTGGAACATCGAACATTAAAAACTTTAGATGTCGTAGGTACAAATGAGATAATGCGCATAAAGCCAGAAGAGAACATACACAATTGACACACAATTGCAATGTTTCTTCTATTTCAAAAATTGCCCACAGGCAGATTGGATATCATGTCAAAGAGACATTTGTGTGGTCGAAGTTAACGATGCGGGTGCACCATTAAGGCGTTGCAAAGTATTGATTATGCATTAAGTCTGGATTGCTTATCGCAATTGCTTTATTTTGGTGCGCCGTTGCAATTTACTTTTTGTTGCTATTGATTGCGATGCAACGTCTGCATGAGAACTTCATGTGTATGTAACGTCTGCATGAGTACTTCATGTGTATGTAAATAATGATGGATTGTCTCGTCTGCAAGTGTATGCAAGTACTGATGGATTATGTCTAGAGACTATTCAGTAAGTAAACTAATAAGTAAGTTTACAGTAAGTAAACTAATAAGTAAGTTCACAGTAAGTAAACTAATAAGTAAGTTTGTATTTACTTAGGCACGTTTGTCCAATTTTGCAATGTCGTGTGTATACATTTTTGAATATACTATACCAGTGTTATAAAATGACAAACATACCTATAGACATGCATACCTATAGTTTGCAAAATTTGTCAGCTTTAACTTGACAAATTATGTATATAAGATACCATGGGTTATAGTGCTCACCATCCTAAGTTTGTCAACTTCCTGTTGGAGTCTGTTTATAGTGGTCTTGTCACGTAACCGTTCGGTTTCCAGGGACTCAATAGAGCGGCGGAGCATGCTAATTTCACTCTCATAATCGGCCAGCTGTTGGTTGAGCTTGTTGATCTGCTCCCTGTCAATCTGGCGGTACTTCTTGGCTTCATCGAGTCTTAAAACAAAGCATAAAATTATATTGTTTATGTCAATATGACGTTACATATTGGGGCATTTAGTATTAAGATGAACACGTTATCTTACATGTGTGGACATTATTGTCGGATGTTCCTAATGTTGTCAAATTAATATACAAATGACATAAACTTTATTTTGTTCTTGTCAAAGTACCACATAAAATTATAAGAAGAAAAATGATTTTCTTAAACTACTTCGCAAAAAAGTAATCGAACAACTGGTATATTCAGACAACTAGCAGAGCACGTTGTACAAAGAAGATTCTGATCGATCAAACAACATATAAAACTGTCAAGATTTTTATCAACAGCCTAACCAATGTATCCGTTATAATTTAAACAGAATGCCAGTGTAATATTCACCTCACGAGACACTATGGTGTAAATGGAAGTATTTCGTGATGATAATCATTGAAATTAGATAAGTAAAGACTGGCATATAGCTGACCACAAGGCAAAACAGCATCGTTAGTGTACACATTTACACTACAACTGGTGCCTTTTTTCGCAATTCTTAGCAACGCCACAGTATGGACTATGGAGCATACGCTAGTGTTATTAATGGTTGTTATATTGCGGACTGTTGAGTTTACTATTCATAATTGTCTTATTACGACGACGATGACAATTAATTTGTATTTTACACAAAAAGGGCTAAATAGCCGCTGCAACTGGGGCATTTCAACAGTAAACAGTTAAGTACGCTTTATACTGAACAGTTCTGAGCAATATCATTAAATATAACAATACAGCACCAGCGTGTTGAATAAGCAATAAACAGACGTCTATGAGTTTTACAAACACACATAATTCGCTATCGGTGTGATTAATACAGTTCCTGTGTGAGTTTGGTAAAACATGCTGTCACTATTTCGATATAAAGCAATTATTATTATTTTATTACTTTTGGCAAGCATTCAGTTAGAAAAAAGTATTTCATTGATACTGGAAGCAAGTAGTCCCAGTGGTACTATATAAGAACAATTTTGTATAATTGCAGATGTGACATGAGGAGAAAGGATAGGCAACGGCACTGTCTCGTGGGTCATAGCCTAGTAGCAGACAAACTTTCATATTGATTTGTGGCTACTGACCCTTGATGTCGGCTACAGTACATGTAGAACTCATGCTGGAATGTGGCACATCACGCACGCGAGAAGAAACAACGTTAATTCAATGCATGTTTGAGTATTAAAGTTTTAAACAGTTGTAATACAACCAAGAGATACGGACTGGCAGCCTAGCCCTTAGACAATGGTAATACAACCAAGAGACATGGACAGGCAGCCTGGCCCTTAGACAGTGGTAATACAACTATGAGATATGGACTGGCAGCCTAGCCTAGCCTTTAGACAATGGTAATACAACCAAGAGACACGGACAGGCAGCCTGGCCCTTAGACAGTGGTAATACAACCAAGAGACACCGACATGCAACATAGCCCTTATACAATTGTAATACAACCAAGAGATACGGACTGGCAGCTTAGCCCTTAGACAGTTGAAATACAACCAAGAGATACGGACTGGCAGCCTATCTATTAGACAGTTGTAATACAACCAAGAGATACGTCCATGCAGCCTAGCCCTTAGACAGTTGTAATACAACCAATAGATACGGACAGGCAGCCTAACCCTTAGACAGTGGTAATACAACCAAGAGATACGGACTGGCAGCCTAGCCCTTAGACAATGGTAATACAACCAAGAGACATGGACAGGCAGCCTGGCCCTTAGACAGTGGTAATACAACTATGAGATATGGACTGGCAGCCTAGCCTAGCCTTTAGACAATGGTAATACAACCAAGAGACACGGACAGGCAGCCTGGCCCTTAGACAGTGGTAATACAACCAAGAGACACCGACATGCAACATAGCCCTTATACAATTGTAATACAACCAAGAGATACGGACTGGCAGCTTAGCCCTTAGACAGTTGAAATACAACCAAGAGATACGGACAGGCAGCCTAGTACTTAGACAGTTGTAATACAACCAAGAGTTACGGACTGGCAGCCTAGTACTTAGACAGTTGATATACAACCAAGAGATACGGACAGGCAGCCTAGCCCTTAGACAGTTGAAATACAACCAAGAGATACGGACAGGCAGCCTAGCCCTTAGACAGTTGTAATACAACCAAGAGATACGGACAGGCAGCCTAGCCCTTAGACAGTTGTAATACAACCAAGAGATACGGACTGGCAGCCTAGCCCTTAGACAGTTGTAATACAACCAAGAGATACGGACTGGCAGCCTAGCCCTTAGACAGTTGTAATACAACCAAGAGATACGGACTGGCAGCCTAGCCCTTAGACAGTTGTAATACAACCAAGAGATACGGACTGGCAGCCTAGCCCTTAGACAGTTGTAATACAACCAAGAGATACGGACTGGCAGCCTAGCCCTTAGACAGTTGAAATACAACCAAGAGATACGGACTGGCAGCCTAGCCCTTAGACAGTTGTAATACAACCAAGAGATTCGGACAGGCAGCCTAGCCCTTAGACAGTGGTAATACAACCAAGAGATACGGACTGGCAACCTAGCCCTTAGACAGTGGTAATACAACCAAGAGATACGGACTGGCAGCCTAGCAATTAGACAGTTGTAATACAACCAAGAGTTACGGACTGGCAACCTAGCCCTTAGACAGTTGTAATACAACCAAGAGATACGGACTGGCAACCTAGCCCTTAGACAGTTGTAATACAACCAAGAGTTACGGACTGGCAGCCTAGCAATTAGACAGTTGTAATACAACCAAGAGTTACGGACTGGCAGCCTAGCAATTAGACAGTTGTAATACAACCACGAGTTACGGACTGGCAGCCTAGTACTTAGACAGTTGTAATACAACCAAGAGTTACGGACTGGCAGCCTAGCCCTTAGACAGTTGTAATACAACCAAGAGTTACGGACTGGCAGCCTAGCAATTAGACAGTTGTAATACAACCAAGAGATACGGACTGGCAGCCTAGTACTTAGACAGTTGTAATACAACCAAGAGATACGGACAGGCAGCCTAGCCCTTAGACAGTGGTAATACAACCAAGAGATACGGACTGGCAACCTAGCCCTTAGACAGTGGTAATACAACCAAGAGTTACGGACTGGCAGCCTAGCAATTAGACAGTTGTAATACAACCAAGAGATACGGACAGGCAGCCTAGCCCTTAGACAGTGGTTATACAACCAAGAGTTACGGACTGGCAGCCTAGCAATTAGACAGTTGTAATACAACCAAGAGATACGGACTGGCAACCTAGCCCTTAGACAGTGGTAATACAACCAAGAGATACGGACTGGCAACCTAGCCCTTAGACAGTGGTAATACAACCAAGAGATACGGACTGGCAACCTAGCCCTTAGACAGTGGTAATACAACCAAGAGATACGGACAGGCAGCCTAGCAATTAGACAGTTGTAATACAACCAAGAGATACGGACTGGCAACCTAGCCCTTAGACAGTTGTAATACAACCAAGAGATACGGACTGGCAGCCTAGTACTTAGACAGTTGTAATACAACCAAGAGATACGGACTGGCAGCCTAGTACTTAGACAGTTGTAATACAACCAAGAGATACGGACTGGCAGCCTAGCCCTTAGACAGTTGTAATACAACCAAGAGTTACGGACTGGCAGCCTAGCCCTTAGACAGTGGTAATTCAACCAAGATATACGGACTGGCAATCTAGCCCTTAGACAGTGGTAATACAACCAAGAAACAATGTGTTGTCCTATGTGTGGTAATGCTTGCATTTATCGGTCATGGTTTTGTTTAAAGAGGTAGGTACATGCTGGTACATGTAATCAAACGTAGCCTTGTTATTCCGTTATCGGAACAACCCTGATCATAGAAGACAAAACAGACACGGATACTGTCGCAATATTTTATCACAGACATAATTGAAACATCGCTTTAAAACGACGCAAATAAATGACCATACAACGACATCATGTCTATTATACATTAAGGATATTAATGGAATTGAATCCGATTGCATACGTTTAGGTTCAGGGACTGGTTATATTATGCCCGTAGCAACATTCAACCTCACTAACCGAATATTCATTAACTGGATACGAGATGCACTAATAACCCCTGTATATTCTTCAATTTATGTTGCAACGGTCTTACGGCAATAACATAATTATGTTTTAATTTTGTATTATGAACAGTTTTCTCACTATCAGTTATTAGATACAGTTCAGTTTATTATTCTCATTCAAGTTTGATTCTAACAGTAAAAAGTTCGCTTTATTTAAGATTATGAATAAAAAATACTCATTGCGCATATATTTGACGACGCTTTGTCAATATTTCCTTGACAGTACAAATAGCTCGGGCAGTAAATGTAGGTGGTGCCAAGCTCTGTCTATTAAAAACGAACTTTAAACTAGGTGATGCTCTCCATTTGATGTATACACGAAGCTAAAATGTTGTTTGTTCAGTTATAAATTATGCTACTTGTATATTGGGATTTAAGTCAGACTCCTGTATAAATGCAGTGCACAACAGAGCGATGCGATTTTTCTTAGGCATTGACAAAATACTTCTGCATTGCTGGGAGAAATTGGCTGGGAACCATACTTTGTCAAGCATTGGACATGTATCTGAAGAAATTTTGAAAGAACTTCTTGCACACATAACATGTATTACGATTAAATAAGCGCATTGACTTATGGGCTGCATCTTCATCTAGCTGTAGAAATTGGTTTTATATTGTTAACAAACATTGTTTGCAGCTCATAATTATTAATATAGATTAGATATGACTTCTAGTGAGATATAGATTAAATATAAGACTTCTAGTGAGATCTATATTCGATATAAGACTTATAGTGAGATATAGATTATATATAAGACTAACAGTGAGATCTAGACTAGATATAAGACTTCCAGTGAGATCTAGATTAGATATAAGACTTATAGTGAGATCTAGATTAGATATAAGACTTCCAGTGAGATATATATTAAATATAAGACTTACAGTGAGATTAAGATTAGATATAAGACTTCTAGTGAGATCATCATTTGTTTATGAAGTACATGTAGCTGCTATAAACACATGTAAGACTTAGTGATGTTAGTGACTTAGTGATGTTGACTCAATTAAGAGTAGTTTTAAAGTCCAACTCATTCTTCCGCTACGTCATGTCAGTTTTTGCCAAGTTCTACTGTGGGGTGGCACCACTTAGAACATAAACGGGAAGATTATGATATAACATTTTACTCGAAGCTAATCGTAACGTCCGTTTTGTGAATCGATTGAAAACGAGCAACATGTTTTCTTCCATTTGAAGAAGATTTTACACGACATCTTTTCTCGAACTTGATTTTTTTTCCCCAAATGATAAGAGTTACTGCCAAAATCTGAGAAAACAATAATTACTTTACATGTTCAAACCATTGTATGTACTTTTATTGCCGTTCTTATTCAGGTGACTTCCTATGATTTTTAAAACGGTTTAATTATTAAGATTAAAGATTTCTTAAGGGATATTTATGAGTGTTACGTTTATTTTAATTTTACTTTAGTATACCCATGTTGGTCATAATCTCATATAAACAACAGCCATAACCCACTCAAAAGCGAGAGAGAGGGAGAGCGAGAGAGGGAGCGAGAGATAGAGAGCGAGTATAATGGGGGATAACACATCACAATGCAAACATTATTAGGTTGTACTGTGACAGCAACTTCAGGGGGAGATGATAAAATGAAGACGTTTCCCATCTGATATGCCTTTGTCAAGGAGAGAAGAACACACACGGGGCATTATCTACTAAGCTACCGAGACCGCTTTGAGAGAGAGGCGCTTTGAGAGAGAGAGAGAGAGAGAGAGAGAGAGAGAGAGAGAGAGAGAGAGAGAGAGTCTCTGTTTTTGGGGGCGGGGGCGGGTGCGGGTTTTACTTGTTTTATGAAAATAGATTTAAAAAAAAAATAAGAAGAAGAAAAGGTGTGTTCAACAATTCCGTATTGATGATTGGCTAGCTATCTATGTTTGTCAATAATCGTAAATTACAAATCAAAGTGAAGAACAAAACTGTAAGAAAATAACAGGTACTATACTATCATTTTACAATCCTTTAGTATCCCGACGTCCTATTTGGACTGATAAAGAATGCCAACGTTCGACAATATATCGCTTAATTTAAACTTCTCTCGGTGTAATCTGAGGACAATAAGTATGTAGTGGTTAAGGCATGTCCTCGCATTTTTATTTCTCATTAACATCTCATTGACATATATTTGTTATTAAACAGAGTCTCAAATTAGTCAGTTATACCAGCACGTAATAAACCGTTTCTTAGATCTTTGGTTATACCAATATTAGTGTATGCTTCTCGAATATTTCTTGTTTCTAAGAGGAAGTATGTCAGCTAATCTTCCGTTTATAATGAAAATGTACGCACTTTTGTTTTCTCACGCTAACGATTTGCTCTAGTGTATGTTGCGGATTACATTATATTTCAGGAAGACACGAACAGTGAGATGAAGTGATAGTAAATCCCGAACTCTCGCGCACATAGCTGTCTGTGCATGTTTGTAATAGAATGCACAGTACTTTCTGCGCATGATCGTAATAGGACGCACATTACTTCCTGCGCATGATCGTAATATGACATGTGTAATACTTTCTGAGCATGATCGTGATAGGACGCACAGTACTTTCCCCGCACGATCGTAATAGGACGCACAGTTCTTTCTGCACATGATCGTAATATGACTTGAGTAGTACTTTTCGTCTACACTACTCAACTTTTATAATCGGTCATTTTTCAAAGAATTATATATTTTTTTTAATAATTCATATTTTCATTTGAAATTCGAAATTGCAGCGATAACCAATATCGCTACCTTGATTGGACTAAAACCTTGTTGATGAACTTAATAAAAATATTGGTATGTGTTTCTGTGATTTCCAGTTTTCAGTATTCGTGTTATTTTCAAAAAACCTGGGTGACCGATTATAAAAGTTAAATAGTGTATGATCGTAATAGGACGCACAGTACTTTCTGTGCATGATCGTAATATGACGCACAGTACTTTTTGTGCATGATCGTAATATGACTTGTGTAGTACTTTCTGTGAATGATCGTAATAGGACGCACAGTACTTTCTGTGCATGATCGTAATATGACGCACAGTACTTTTTGTGCATGATCGTAATATGACTTGTGTAGTACCTTCTGTGAATGATCGTAATAGGACGCACAGTACTTTCTGTGCATGATCGTAATATGACGCACAGTACTTTTTGTGCATGATCGTAATATGACTTGTGTAGTACCTTCTGTGAATGATCGTAATAGGACGCACAGTACTTTCTGTGCATGATCGTAATATGACTTGTGTAGTACTTTCTGTGCATGATCGTAAAAGGACGCACAGTACTTTCTGTGAATGATCGTAATAGGACGCACAGTACTTTCTGTGCATGATCGTAATACGAATTGTATAGTACTTTCTGTGAATGATCGTAATAGGACGCACAGTCCTTTCTGTGAATGATCGTAATAGGACGCACAGTACTTTCTGTGCATGATCGTAATATGACTTGTGTAGTACTTTCTGTGAATGATCGTAATAGGGCGCACAGTACTTTCTGTGAATGATCGTAATATGACTTGTGTAGTACTTTCTGTGAATGATCGTAATAGGACGCAAAGTACTTTCTGCGCATGATCGTAATAGGACGCACACTACTTTCTGTGAATAATCGTAATAGGATGCACACGTTCTGTGCATGATCGTAATAGGACGCACAGTACTTCTGTGAATGATCGTAATATGACTTGTATAGTACTTTCTGTGAATGATCGTAATAGGATGCACAGTACTTTCCGCGCACGATCGTGATATGACTTGTGCAGTACTTTCTGTGCATGATCGTAATAGGACGCACAGTACTTTCTGTGAATGATCGTAATAGGACTAGCAGTACTTCCTATGCATTATCGTAATAGGACGCACAGTACTTTCTGTGAATGATCGTAATATGGCTTGTGTAGTACTTTCTGTGCATGATCGTAATATGACCTGTGTAGTACTTTCTGTGCATGATCGTGATATGACTTGTGTAGTACTTTCAGTGCATGATCGTAATATGACTTGTGTAGAACTTTCTGTGCATGATCGTAATATGACCTGTGTAGTATACTTACTGTGCATGATCGTAATAGGAGGCACAATACTTTCTGTGCATGATCGTAATATGACTTGTGTAGTACTTTCTGTGCATGATCGTAATATGACCTGTGTAGTACTTACTGTGCATGATCGTAATAGGACGCACAGTACTTTCTGCGCATGATCGTAATAGGTCGCACAGTCCTTTCTGCGAATGATTGTTATAGGACGCACTGTATTTTCTGTGCATGGTCGTAATAGGACGCACAGTACTTTCTACGCATGACCTATGGACCTATGATGACGTCCTCAAGGTTTGATGTTTGTCTTTAAATCTTGCTATTGGTTTGTTTTCTTGTTGCTCTGGTTTCTGCCAGGTACTTGCTTTTTAGATTTCTAGGATTTTGCTTTTTGTATATTCATATATACATGATCATCTATGTGTTATACTTATATTGCCAATTATTGCTGCCTTGTTTGTTAGAGAATATAGCCTGGCGGGGATTTCTTTATTTGCACTGTTTATTTGGGATGACAATAGGGTAAAGTGAGGTTTGGTACACCCTAGAACCTGGTTTAAATCACCAGCAGCCAAACTTTGCATTGCAAAACTGTACCAGTGCTGAAATTTCATGTTTATGTCCCGCAACGAATGCCCCGCAACAAAAGTGAAGCGGGCATCTAATGTAACCCTATGTACACTTCTCCGTCAGTCCGTCCTTACGAAACAATTTTTGCATTCATGTTTTTCTTTTAGTCCATGTTTGTGACTGACAGCGCTTAAGCTAGGCATCTATGTCCCATGGACACACTTTTCTAGTTTATTCAATGTTTGAGTAAGTTTTATTTACCGCAGGTTGTACACTTTGTTCTACATCATGGATTTTAAAATAAGAATAAATTACATAAACCATCACTTGACATTAATTGTTATGGAAACTAAAACAAGGCGGCGATATCACGTAACTTTTTGATCGGGTTCACGGCAAAATATTATCTTTCCTCCGCTGCAAAATAAATTCGTTTCATTCAGTACTTTGTCGATATGTTTTTTGCATTGAACAATATCAAAAATGTCACGTGTTTTCGCAACCGTGCAAAACCAGTCGCCCTGAATTATTCGCCAGCGGGAGCAAGGTGAACATATTTGTGATTATTTGCGGTTAGTACACTGAAAGGAGAAGTAATTGATGTGAAACTTTGGGGCCTAATTTGTACAAAAACATTATTAAGAATGAAATGACTAATTTAAAGCGTGAACTAGTTCATAGACATAGCTGGAACATTAACAGTTTCCTATAATACATCGCAATAATTAAAAACTATAATTTACAGCAAGTCCTTAAAGTTCATAGAGAAACCTCCAAGTTATAAATTGTGCTGGCAAATCGGCGGTATCTACACAACGACGCTCGCTTTGCGATACATTGCGATTTATTTTACCGCCAAGTTTAAAATAGCTATCCCTGGCGCGTCGCCATAGTTAGGAAATACCTTCATCGGGTCGTTTATTTCATATGTTCACCGTAAATTATTTTGATATGTTATGGCTTATTTATTTTTTATCAATTAAATACATTATTAATGTATTTGAATAATTCTAAGAATAATACCAATCCGGATGTACTTCCTTTAGGTCTTTAGCAAACGTCCTGATATGATTTTGACAATATATTAAAATAAATGCCTATTTAAAACAGTACTTACATGGAGACTATGCAATGTGTACTATTTAGATAAACGCTGTTCGTGTGCAATATTTGCGTGCGTTACCTTATGATTTCTCCAAAATGTACGTTTATAATACGGCGCGTTATTCCAGTTAATCCGTCGGATGGGGACGTAAACCGGGCGGTCCCGTGTATCGGTCTATCCTCCGAGCACGTTAAAGAACTATTGGAATCTATTCGATAATAAGAGAAGGGCAGGTTCCCGGACTCCTATGTATCCTTCCCCTCTCTCTGGGGCGGCTCTAAATAACATATACTGTGTTGATGAGCCGTTAAACAACATTCAATTCCAGTTAATTTAACGGAGCATGTATTGCCTCTTTTTTTTGGCATTTGGCTTTACAGTTTATACGGAATTTTATGTAAACTATACGAAACTTACTAATGTATACATGTATATAGAATAAAACAAAATCCTCAAATATCATGTAGACAAATTAACTAGTTAAATGTTTCATTTATATTTTTTTCTCCACTGTTTACTGTTTACCCATTTTCATTGAGATTACCAGCGAAGCATCGATCACACTTTCAAAGCTATTACTATATGGCCTTGCAAGATAATAAACGAGGCGAGTATAACAAATTGCTACAAGCGAGATACATGGAGCGTTTTATTCATCAGCTATTTCGTTTAATAGTACACAAGTCTGATGTCAGAATTGAACCGAATGAACATACTTTTGGTATCGTACACATGAATTGCCCTGTATTTTATTGCTTTGCCTTGGATGGTACCAGATCACGCAAATTCCGTAACCTTGTGTCCCTACATTTGGAATAAATGTTCGTATATAATTATATATTAAATTGTTAAAATCATTCCCCGCACAAAGTGCATATATGAAAAATAATTCACAGTTTCTGTCTGCTTATCAAAATTAGACAATAAGCTCATGGTTAGCCATGGGCGGTAGTGGTAGGGCTTCCGCCTAGTATGCGGGAGGTCGTGGGCTCGATCCACGGTCATACCAAAGACTTCAGAAAAAGGATAGTTGGCTAGCAGCTCCCTTGCTTGACGTTTAGCATATAAAGGGTAGTGCTAGGTATGTTTCGGCGCGGTGTCAGTATTATGTGGGTGGGGTAACATGTCATGCGTATACGGCGTGGTATCCCAATGAGGCAGCACTATAAAATTCAGCATTGAGCGTGCTGTTACAGTTATCCATTTATAATCCGAGACAATTATTAAATTTCAGTTAGGCTTATAAGAGTCCCGACGAAGTATATGGCAATAGAACGAAATGCCAAAAAAAAAAGAACAAGAGGTAATGAAATGAGTTCCGTCTTCAAAATAAAAACAACAAAGCGGCAAAAAGGTCCTTGAAAACCGTCGAACCAAAACCCACAAGTTTCAACAGAAAAAATCATTTTAAGGGAATGTTTGTCATGGGTATGTAAAATTTGAAGAAAGAACTAGAATACGTCGCATATTCTGTAGTACATAGTTGATTTAGAGGAAGTCCAGCTTCTGAAGGTGACTTATTTTCAGCATGTGGGTCAAGCCAGTCACAACCATGTATCCCAAAATGTTGTTAACTGTTATCACAAATGATAACTTATTTATTATCTGGAAAATGTTTTAATCATCTTCAATTTCAGTTTTAAAATATGTCAAATGTTTTAACATCTCTAACATAACATCTCATATAAACACAGAGGATCTGGCACCGATTACACAATACTGACTAGCGTCCTTAGAGACAAGCCAGTCAGGGCAACATGGTTTGCTTATCCAACATTGGTATTTACACTTTGTAAGTTTAGTTGTCAGACTTGGAAACAATGCCGGATGTCATCTGTTTCAGACATTATCTTAACCCGTTTATCTTAGAAACAATGTGCTGTTGCTTAGCAAAAAAATTAAATTAGAGGCATGCCGTTTTCACAAATACACTCTTACTAATATATTTATCAGCAGTCTTACATATTGGGATACTTATATACACAGCCATTGTTAAATTTAAACTGTTGCTGTGATTAATAAATGTTATATGCCTATTAAAGTCTAGTGCAATGTCATTAAACTATTGTAACGAATTCTGCCATGATTAAAGCTGACATGTATATTTCATGCAAGGGGGGAGGAGGAGTACCCGAAATAACATTTAATTGCAATGACACAATTTGTTTTTTTGTGACGGTGTGTTAGACATTTAATTCCAGCAATACAACGTATGTGTTAAGTAAAGAGTTATACAACAACAAGAACAACAACATCAACATTTTGAGACAACCTTTAAGCAGTTACTAAAGTTAGACTGACTGTCAGTACATCAAGGCTTCAATCCATAATCAAACGCCACGCTAACAGACAAACCGTGAGCCAAATTGGAAATTGTCCAAATATTTTTTTTTTTGAAAAAATGCGGAGTTGCAAAACGCTCCTTAAAATATACTGTACTGTAATTGGCTAGATAGTCATGCGGATGCAGGAAAATAAATGGAATATACTACATTTGGTGCCAAGAAACGTACAGACTTGTAGTTTTGCCAATATATGTTAGTGCCTAAAGTATAAGATGCCACTACTATTATCTTCCTTATTTTGCAGGGTATTAACAAGCGATGTTGTTGAAAAGTGTAATACCAAGCATACAGTCTTACTTTGACCGCGCAAGAAATGTGCATGTAAATTACCATCAGACCAGTTATAAAGAAGCTTTTAGCATGCAGATGAGGGATGAGCTTATACATTTTGCTTTATTAATCAGTGCCTAATAAAGCAATTTGGAAATCATCGGCGATTATTGTATATCTGACGTCATAAAACGTCATGAAAAAAAAATCAATATGCCGGCGTCCTCGGCAAGTGTAACATTCTGCTCAGTAGATAAAGCTATACATGATAAAAAGAATATTACATCAGTGCCTTTTACTATATCTATCAAGTTTGTTAGGCTCGGCACTAAAACGCATATAATGCGTTTCTTAGCCTCGCCTATTAATTAGAAAAAACTCAACTGGTATTGTAACTTGAAAAAGAGCTCCAAGAGGGCCTGTGGACGCTATACCGGCTAAAATGTCTCTTATATCAAGGGTTTTCGTCATAAAATTCCCATCAGTGCTTCTTTAAAAAAATTGCAATACCTTACTCATAACAAAAGTTGAGTGGAAACCATTTACCTGTTTTTAGTAACAGCAACCTTGACCCCAGTGGCTCCAATTGCAATTTCAACCCTCCTTTCCATATAAGCTACCTATGCTGTAAGTTTCATCGCAATACCTCATTCATAACAAAAGTTATTGAGCGGAAACCATGAGTATGACGCCGCCCATCCGCCCTCCCGCCCGCCAAACGACATATGCCAAACTAATAACAAGGAATTTCGGAAAACCTGGTATTGAAAAAAGAAGAAGAAAAAAAAACTGTCAATAAATAATAAAAATTTAAAAAAAATTAAACATTATAACTAGTTTCAAAATTATTTTTTTTTAATAGATTTAAAACATTTTTCCCTAACAACCAAAAATTAAGAAATAACTAACCTCCAAAGTAGAAGGCATTGACATAATAGTCTCTATGCAACTCCCCTTAACAACTTCCCTGTGTTGACAAATGAAAGTGCTGCAAGTAAGTTAAGATGTCTGGTATAATGATGAAGTAGTTAGGTAAGATGACTGGTATAATGATGACGTAGTAAGGTGACTGGTATACTGATGACGTAGTAAGGTAAGATGACTGGTATAATGATAACGTAGTAAGGTGACTGGTATACTGATGACGTAATAAGGTAAGATGACTGGTATAATAATGCAGTAGTTAGGTAAGATGACTGGTATAATAATGACGTAGTTAGGTAAGATGACTGGTATAATAATGACGTAGTTAGGTAAGATTACTGGTATAATGATGACGTAGTAAGGTGACTGGTATACTGATGACGTAGTAAGGTAAGATGACTGGTACAATAATGACGTAGTTAGGTAAAATGACTGGTATAATGATGACGTAGTAAGATGACTGGTATACTGATGACGTAGAAAGGTAAGATGACTGGTACAATAATGACGTAGTTAGGTAAGAAGACTGGTATAATGATGAAGTAGTTAGGTAAGATGACTGGTATAATAATGACGTAGTAAGGCAAGATGACTGGTATAATGATGAAATAGTAAGGTAAGATGACTGGTATAATAATGAAGAAGTTAGGTAAGATGACTGGTATGATAATGACGTAGTAAGGTGACTGGTATACTGATGACGTAGTAAGGTTGGATTACTGGTATATCCATGACGTAGTAAGGTAGATTGTCTGGTATAATGATGACGTAGTTAGGTAAGATGACTGGTATAATGATGACGTAGTAAGGTAAGATGACTGGTACAATAATGACGTAGTAAGGTGACTGGTATACTGATAACGTAGTAAGGTAAGATGACTGGTATATCCATGACGTAGTAAGGTATATTGTCTGGTATCATGATGACGTAGTAAGGTAAGATGACTGGTATAACAATTAAGTAGTTAGGTAAGACGACTGGTATTATGATGACGTAGTTAGGTAAGATGACTGGTATAATAATAAAGTAGTTAGGTAAGATGTCTGGTATAATGATGACGTAGTTAGGTAAGATGACTGGTATAATGATGAAGTAGTAAGGTAAGATGACTGGGATAATGCTGAAGTAGTTAGGTAAGACGACTGGTATAATGATGACGTAGTTAGGTAAGATGACTGGTATAATGATGACGTAGTAAAGTAAGATGACTGGTATAATGATGAAGTAGTTAGGTAAGATGTCTGGTATAATGATGAAGTAGTAAGGTAAGATGCCTGGTATAATGATGAGTAGTAAGGTAAGATGACTGGTATAATGATGACGTAGTTAGGTAAGACGACTGATATAATGATGAAGTAGTTTGGTAAGACGACTGGTATAATGATGAAGTAGTTAGGTAAGATGACTGGTACAATAATGACGTAGTAAGGTAAGATGACTGGTATAATGATGAAGTAGTTAGGTAAGATGACTAGTATAATAATGAAGTAGTTAGGTAATATGACTGGTATAATGATGAAGTAGTTAGGTACGATGACTGGTATAATCATGAAGTAGTAAGGTAAAATGACTGGTATAATAATGACGTAGTAAGGTAAGATGACTGGTATAATAATGACGTAGTAAGGTAAGATGACTGGTATAATGATGAAGTAGTTAGGTACGATGACTGGTATAATAATGAAGTAGTAAGGTAAGATGACTGGTATAATAATGAAGTAGTTAGGTAAGATGACTGGTATAATTGATGAAGTAGTTAGGTCAGATGACTGGTATAATAATGAAGTAGTAAGGTAAGATGACTGGAATAATAATGAAGAAGTTAGGTAAGATGATTGGTATAATAATGAAGTAGTTAGGTAAGATGACTGGTATAATGATGAAGTAGTTAGGTACGATGACTGGTATAATAATGAAGTAGTAAGGTAAGATGACTGGTATAATAATGACGTAGTAAGGTAAGATGACTGGTATAATGATGAAGTAGTTAGGTACGATGACTGGTATAATAATGAAGTAGTAAGGTAAGATGACTGGTATAATAATGAAGTAGTTAGGTAAGATGACTGGTATAATTGATGAAGTAGTTAGGTAAGATGTCTGGTACAATGATGACGTAGTGAGGTAAGATGACTGGTATAATGATGAAGTCGTTAGGTAAGATGACTGGTACAATAATGAAGAAGTTAGGTAAGATGACTGGTATAATGATGAAGTAGTTATGTAAGACGACTGGTATAATAATGAAGTAGTCAGGTAAGATGATTGGTATAATGATGAAGTAGTTAGCTAAGATAACTGGTATAATGATGAAGTAGTTAGGTAAGACGACTGGTATAATAATGAAGTAGTAAGGTAAGATGACTGGTATAATGATGAAGTAGTTAGGTAAGACGACTGGTATAATGATGAAGTAGTTAGGTAAGACGACTGGTATAATAATGAAGTAGTAATGTAGGATGACTGGTATAATGATGAAGTAGTGGTATAATAATGAAGTAGTAAGGTAAGATGACTGGTATAATGATGAAGTAGTTAGGTAAGATGACTGGTATAATGATGACGTAGTTAGATAAGACGACTGGTATAATAATGAAGTAGTAAGGTAAGATGACTGGTATAATGATGAAGTAGTTAGGTAAGACGACTGGTATACTAATGAAGTAGTTAGGTAAGACGACTGGTATAATGATGAAGCAGTTATGTAAGACGACTGGTATAATGATGAAGTAGTTAGGTAAGACGACTGGTATTATAATGAAGTAGTTAGGTAAGATGACTGGTATAATAATGAAGTAGTCAGGTAATAATTATTGTATAATGATGAAGTGTTAGGTTAGACGACTGGTATAATGATGACATAGTAAGGTAAGATTTCTGGTATAATAATGAAGTAGTTAGGTAAGACGACTGGTATAATGATGACGTAGTAAGGTAAGACGACTGGTATAATAATGTAGTTAGGTAAGACGACTGGTATAATGATGACATAGTTAGGTAAGACGACTGGTATAATGATGAAGTAGTTAGGTAAGATGACTGGTATAATTGATGAAGTAGTTAGGTAAGATGACTGGTATAATAATGAAGTAGTTAGGTAAGATGACTGGTATAATAATGAAGTAGTTAGGTAAGATGACTGGTATAATGATGAAGTTGTTAGGTAAGATGACTGGTATAATGATGACGTAGTTAGGTAAGATGACCGGTATAATGATGAAGTAGTTAGGTAAGATGACTGGTATAATGATGAAGTAGTAAGGTAAGATGACTGGTATAATGATGAAGTAGTTAGGTAAGATGACTGGTATAATGATGAAGTAGTTAGGTAAGACGACTGGTATACTTATGACGTAGTGAGGTAGATTGTCTGGTATAATGATGACGTAGTTAGGTAAGATGTTTGATATAATGATGACGTAGTCAGGTAAGATGTTTGGTATAATGATTACGTAGTTAGGTAAGATGTTTGGTATAACGATGACGTAGTTAGGTAGATTGTCTGGTATAATGATGACGTAGTAAAGTAAGATGACTGGTATAATGATGAAGTAGTTAGGTAAGATGACTGGTATAATGATGAAGAAGTAAGGTAGATTGTCTGGTATAATGATGACGTAGTAAGGTAAGATGACTGGTATATAGATGACGTAGTTATGTAAGACGACTGGTATATTGATGAAGTAGTTAGATAAGACGACTGGTATAATGATGAAGTAGTGTGCTAATATGTCTGGTATAATGATGACGTAGTAAGATAAGATGACTGGTATAACGATTACGTAGTAAGGTAAGATGTCTGATACAATGATGACGTAGTTAGGTAAGACGTTTGGTATAATGATAACGTAATAAGGTAGGATGACTGGTATACTGATGACGTAGTAAGGTCATTTAGAGTACTGAGCAGTAGACTGAATTGGTTGTTCAAATAGGAAATATTAGAGGCATTTAATTACATATATTACATACAGATTTGGAACGCCATAACCTATTATAAACAACAAACATACAGTGGTGTGTTTAAACGTCATACAAACAAGTAATAGAAACAGGTTCAGAAAAAAATACATCGAAAAACGAAGCTGTTTATATGAAAAATGCAAAGAACAACACTTTTTTTCCACCAATTATAACATTCAATGCTTGATTTATTTAAACAAACAACAAGACATATGAATTATGGTGTGTAAATTAATAAAAATTAATAAAAAAAGGCATACGGGAGAAGATGTTGGATGTAATCAATCATTGTACGAATCTGTTAAATCAATTGTAAAACACGGGAATGAGTTGAGTGAAGAATTTACATGTTATTTAGGAGTTCGTCAGGGAGAATGTCTATCATCATTTTTGTTTGCTATGAATTTGAATGAGATGGAAGATTATTTCATAGCTAACGATGTACCAGGTATTACCCTGAGAGATTTTTAATTATTGTTGCTGTTATATGCTGACGATATTGTACTTTTTTCACAAACCGTTGACGGTTTACAGAAAGGTTTAGATGTATTATATGATTATTGTAGTAAATGGAGATTAAAAGTTAACACAAACAAAACAAAAATAACGGTATTTAGAAAAGGCGACAGTCTACCAAGAAACTTAACATTTAGATATGATGGAAATATTATTGAAATAATAGACAGTTTTGTATATTTAGGAATTGTTTTTTAGAATGTACACTATATACTGATTCCAGGAAAAAATAAATAAATCGCTATTTCTGGTTTAGGCCAAATATTCCGAAGTTCATTCAGTTAATAACATGTGAAAATTGAACAACTATAAGAAATCATCTACATATGTATATGAGGGGTTAAGACTAAGAAATTATATTATCTATAATAATTGATCATAGTATTATACGAATATATTAGTATAGCTCTTGTTAACCATTGTTTGCTACTAGCACTCATAAGTGTTGATATTTAAAAAATACATGTGCAATCAAACCTGTTTTAGCGGTCACGTAAAATGGATAGACACCTGTCTTAAGCAGACGTATATTTAATAGCTCTGTTATTATCTTAAATTTAATTTAAGTTACATATATTATTATCTTAAATTTAATTGAAATTATATATATTTAGTGGCCACGGGCTTTTACCGGCCAATTTTGAGCCTTCGCATGAGTGACTATTTGTGACAGGTTTGAGTGTAATAAAAAAAATATGTGTGTATATATGTATGTGTATATGTTTATATATGTATATATATGTATGTAATAAAATCATGCATTACATATTGAAGTATATATAAGTATACACTCTTTTACTCTCCCAAGAGAACGAATCTTGAACTGAAACACTTCTTAGTAAGTGAGAAATGGAGAAAATGTATGACAAAAAAATGATATGTGACAAAATAGACTTTATATGTTGCCATTTATTGCCGTGTGTATATATATGTATTGTGTTGTACCTGTGTACTCATGGACCTAAAGGTCTTTTGTATTTTGAATAAATATATATGTATGAAGGGCGTGGGTGCGAATGTCTTTACCAATGATATATCTCATATTCTCTTGTCGACATTGAATATTGTTTATGATTGATGTAAATACACGGAGGAATTACGTTGAGTTAACTTGTAGTATTTAAAAGTATCGTAGTGTAAACTGCACCCAAATAAACAAAGTATGGCAATATTTTTCAAGATACGAACATTTATAATAATTGTTATGCTCATCTGTTTATCAACTATGCTCGTTGTGGGCATTTCTTTCTGCTTTGACAAATATACCCATTACCGGTATGTTGAACATAAATACGTTACACGACAGAATGATTTGTTGATGAGTCTGTACAAGGACAGAAAACTTTAGTCAGTCGTTTGAAAACTGACAAATAGCCAGTTAACATGTCTGACATAAAGAAAAAATCACCTGTATGATGAATGGAAATTGATGCGTCACACCCTTGTGTGGCAATAAACAGAACTACGTATGCGTCACACACTTGTGTGGCGATAAACAGAACTACTTATCATCCTGACATTTCTAAATCAATCATTTCGCACCCACAGTACCCGTATTGTACATGTAATAGATACAGTCTTACACATTGCTTGCTTTACCAACAACACGTAATTTCGAGACGAAGCCGATGCATTATTTGCTGTTCGGGCTAGCAACTAAGGTCTGTAAGAGATCATTTTGGTAGTAAGGCGAGTATACACTCCAGAGATATGAAAACGCAACACGGGAATTTCCGCTATATATTGTATATACTGCACACTTATTTCCACATAATATTCCAAAGAAATCCCAAGATGTTTTGTAAAAAAAAAGTAGCAGTTAGTTAGAGAAAGGACACAACTGTGATGTTGTAGACGTTTTAATCACAGTACACTTTTTTTATAAAGAAATTCATAAATGTTGAAGTTCCTCTCTAAGAAATTGAGCCATTTCAGTACTGTATTTAACGTAAAGGGTTTGCAAAATTTTGCATCCTAAGTTTGCACACATGCTTGAGCCAAACGCGAACTCTGTCAATAATGAAACTTTGAAGGAATACTAATAGCTGTGTTATGTGTTGTTTTAGTCTTTTTCTCCGAAAGGAAAGGTCTAACGTAGCCAAATACCATTCGATTAACAGCAGCATATTACACATACAATATATAGCGGACATTCCCGTGTTGCGTTTTCATATCTCTTGAGTGTATGTATATTACTTGTACCTGTTAAACACGCCGCCATCAATAGGCAAATTTTAAAACAGATGTACACTGTTTCTAAACTTACTGACTACGAGATATATATATATATATATTTATAATAACCTGCTCATTTTGAGAATCCAAACTCTATCTATAGATACAATATAAACGGCTTTAACCAGTCAGGCCAAACCCCATAAACTAGAACGTCGAGTTAAAGAGTTACCAACTCATTATTCATTTCACGCATATGCAATCACGGTTATTTTACGAACCCGTGAATAAACCTATACTTTTAATCGGCACATATACATTATTATATGACCTGAACACCTGATAATCGGTTTTGTGATATAATTTTGCCCTTATTTTGGCGGGTTAGTTTCTTTAGTTTTTTTTGTCATCAAAATAAATGATAAAATCAAGGTAATATATGATATTTATCAGTTCTAAGGCCT
The DNA here is from genome assembly GCA_037043455.1 of Cyrtodaria siliqua. Lineage (NCBI taxonomy): Eukaryota > Metazoa > Mollusca > Bivalvia > Adapedonta > Hiatellidae > Cyrtodaria > Cyrtodaria siliqua. The sequence continues at coordinate 19,343 of JAWPHD010009621.1, read as the reverse complement.
GTCATGTTCAACTACCGCTCTGTAAATATAATATCTGTAAATATAATAATAAGTGTTTCATCACGGACGTTTACACAGTTTAGACATATGCCGAGAATAGTTTAACAGACATATACATTCTGCTGCTATAAACTTAGAATTATTATGCTTGTTTAAAACATCTTCATTAATATTTGTTTTAGTTTTTAATCTTTTTCATGATTCCTATGATAATTATGATTTACTGCAAGTCACATGTAAACATATTTGGTCGTTTCAGTTTTCCAACTTTTAACTTTTCTGTTGTGTCAGAGTACATTCACCTTAATTGCAAAACTTCTCAAGTGACCTGACCGTCAACATTTAAAAATGGTTATTACAAGCAATAAAAAAAAAACTGTGATAAGAGAATACATTCAAACAGTGTTTAGATGATGTTTCCGTCATGTAAAAGAAAATATTGTATTATACATACTTTAGAGCATATATGTTTACGAATACTAGCAAACAGTGAGATGCCCGAGGCTAATACAGGATAGTATCGTGTAGGTTAGATACAGCTTAATCACAGGACACTAAACAGTTTTTGGTTAGCTTGTAGGCATGAATTATAAACGATAATATAACCAGCCCGTGGTCCATTTGTTAATGTCACTAGACATTGTTGAGTTATGTGAGGGTGTCCATGTACTGTCAATGTGATTGTCAGACATTGTTGAGTTATTTGAGGGTGTCCATGTACTGTCAATGTGATTGTCAGACAGTGTGGAGTTATGTAAGGGTGTCCATGTACTGTCTGTGTGATTGTCAGACATTGTTGAGTTATGTGAGGTGTCCATGTACTGTCTGTGTGATTGTCAGACATTGTTGAGTTATGTAAGGGTGTCCATGTACTGTCTGTGTGATTGTCAGACATTGTTGAGTTATGTGAGGGTGTCCATGTACTGTCTGTGTGATTGTCAGACAGTGTGGAGTTATGTAAGGGTGTCCATGTACTGTCTGTGTGATTGTCAGACATTGTTGAGTTATGTAAGGGTGTCCATGTACTGTCTGTGTGATTGTCAGACATTGTTGAGTTATGTGAGGGTGTCCATGTACTGTCTGTGTGATTGTCAGACATTGTTGAGTTATGTGAGGTGTCCATGTACTGTCTGTGTGATTGTCAGACATTGTTGAGTTATGTAAGGGTGTCCATGTACTGTCTGTGTGATTGTCAGACATTGTTGAGTTATGTAAGGGTGTCCATGTACTGTCTGTGTGATTGTCAGACATTGTTGAGTTATGTGAGGGTGTCCATGTACTGTCAATGTGATTGTCAGACAGTGTGGAGTTATGTGAGGGTGTCCATGTACTGTCAATGTGATTGGCAGCCTTGTTCGCGTAAATTGATAGTTTTAGTTAATGTCGGAAGATAAATTACTTGATCATACACATGTCTGCTATTAAACATCAACAAAGAAATGGGTGGTTAAATATATTCGAAGAAAGATTTCTTCAGCTGTATACTAACAGCGGGTCAAAGGTCAATGTTATTTTACCCCTTGCAATACCCTGTCTACTTTCACTTCTAAAATTTATATCAAAAACTGCCAAAAACATGATGAGCTGTATTTTCAAATATCAGTAACATGTTAAGAATACAGTTACAGCAAAAAAAAAAAAAAAAAAAAAAAATAATATATATATATATATATATAAATAACAGGAAACTGCATTAAACAAGAATTGTTTTAAAGAAAAAACGATTAGCGCTCTTTAATACAGAAATACTTTCGACTTTCAACAGCACCAGGCGAGCACATCCGGCTGATTTAGGGTAATTATACCTTAAATAACCTTGATAACCTGTATATTTTTCAGGGGATTACTATTTAAAGGGACTGGAGGCGATCTATTACGGGTTTCAATCCAAATATGAATAAAACCAGCATACGTGTTTCGTTTTCCTGTGTTGATGAGCCGTTAAACAACATTCAATTCAATTCAATTCGTTTTCAACGTCCATATGCACTGCACTATTATGCCCCATGATCCGTGATTTAATTACCGTAAATGAAATAGTTTGGTATGGGAAACTCGAGTCGCCATGACTCGTTGTTTTTCTGTATAAATCATTGATTATATGATGCTTTAAATCTGTAATAAAGTATTGTTTGTACACTTATATATTAATCATATTATGTGCAACTGTAAACAATTAAAATTAAATTAATAGTTTTGATTTAACAACAAAAACCAGCCGAGTCGTCTATTTTTTCATAAACAATAATTAAACCGAAGAAACATGCCGCCCGATGTAATCCACGGGCATATGTCCTACTGAAGCACAGTATGATGGTTTGTATTGACACCAACCACTCTCCCATATCGCCTCTAGTCTTTAAGAAATGCCATAATTTGCTGACGCGTTTTGAAACTAACACAAACATTCGAAGGGACCTCATTAATAAGGCGTTTCTTGTAAGAATTTGTGGCACCGTTTGTCGATTTTGTCCAGTAAAATGAGTTCCACTTTTTCGTTGTCAGATAAACTTCTACCAGGAAATAATTGATCAAATGTCTTGTTTAGCATGTGCCTATCCTACAATGTAGCAAAACGTGTTTTTCACTCTCCACCGCATTTATTAAACACTGTTTACAGAGACGTTGATCCCTGGTAACGTCCAAGATCGATTTCAATTGGCATACTCATTTGACTTTCTTAAATTGTACGGAGCATCTATGCCAACTGTGTCAGGAGATATGCAGGTAAATAGTCAGCCGTACCTTTAAAAGCAATGACAGCCACCCGATTTTGGTATACACATTGCCAGTGTTAATCCTGTGCCGATGCGAGCTGTTTCATGTTGATTTTTTTTTTAAAGCATCTTTTTCGTATTGCATTTGTTCCAAACAATAGATGCATTTTCAAGTATTGCTCTCAAGAATGATAGTATATTGAAGCTTTATTTTTATTGGTGAGTACATTCCTAGCAAGAGTTTTAAGAGTCATGTGATTTACGTATATGCGTATACACTGGTAACAAAACACCGAAGACGGACGTCGTTCTACTGGCTTCCATGGCTCTTATAACACTAGAGTGGTCGTTCTACTGGCTTCCATGGCTCTTATAACACTAGAGTGGTCGTTCTACCGGCTTCCATGGCTCTTATAACACTAGACTAGAGTGGTCGTTCTATCGGCTTCCGAGGCTCTTATAACACTAGACTAGAGTGGTCGTTCTACCGGCTTCCATGGCTCTTATAACACTAGATTGGTCGTTCTACCGGCTTCCATGGCTCTTATAACACTAGAGTGGTCGTTCTACCGACTTCCACTAAAGTGGTCGTTCTACCGGCTTCCATGGCTCTTATAACACTAGAGTGGTCGTTCTACCGGCTTCCATGGCTCTTATAACACTAGAGTGGTCGTTCTACCGGCTTCCATGGCTCTTATAACACTAGAGTTAGTGAGTCGAACTATGGTGTATTGCAAGGAATGGTTTTCTTATGGTTTTGTATAAAATTATTAAATTTATCTGCCTTCGTCTTGTATTGTGTAGTTTTTAGAAATGCTGTCAATATTGGAAACTAGTTCCAAAAACAGTTCACTTATTGTATTTGACCTTCGACCTTCATCCTAGCCCGCGGTATCATCTCAGTCCGCGGTATGAAACAGGGTTCAAATATGCAAACCTGTCACAAATGCGCTACATCGTTTAATATTAAACGTATTTGAAAGTGTTAGCCAGAAAGTGTTCCAGAAAACACAATCATTTCACCCCCTAGGGGTATGAACCAGTGGTCGAATACTAACATATGTCAGACATGTGTTGCATCTTTAAATATCAAATACAGTTGTAAATTGTGCCGTGAAAATCTTAAAAAATAACACTCGCATGGCCTGTGGCCAGAAAAGCTAAAAAATAATGTATAACATGTGTAATACCTTTACACAACTGTATCATTATTAGTGTCGTCAGATAACAGATGGACCCAAGACAGACATACAGTGAAAATCCTAGCAGCGGCATGAATAACCTCAGACAGCAACATGGCAAAATGTCGCGGTATATGACAAAGGTTTTAATGAAGGTTTTGTTTGTTTGTAACTGACAAAAGTCGAGTGTGTGTTACTATAAATAGATTTTTGCCCAGGTTTTTTTTACATTTTACATTTCCGTATGTTTCTTCTTTTTTTAAATTCCAAACCCTATACTGGGAATATATGAAAAGACGACAGGACGAAAAAACGACATATGTAGCGCGAAAAGACGACAGAACAAAAGACGACAGAACGAAAAGACGCCATTTCAAAGGCGAAAAGACGCTAGAACGCCACGCGAAAAGACGTAACTTCAGCCGCGAAAAGACGCCATTTGATATTGTCGTCTTTCGTTATTTTGTGTGGCCTTCTGTCGTCTTTTCGCCCTTGAAATGGCGTCTTTTCGTTCTGACGTTCTGTCGTCTTTTCGCGCTGCATTTGTCGTCTTTTCGTTTTGTCATCTTTTTCGTCCTGTCGTGTTTACGTTCTGTCGTCTTTTCGGGGTCGATATAACGAAAAGACGATAAATGGCAGAAATCAGCCACCATACAAAACAGAGATGAGGCTTAGGTTTATGGTTGTGAATCACTGAATAACACTTCAATCTGTAACGTGCACGGGGTATGGCTCTCCCTTCAACGAGAACGACGAGTTTACATCCGCAGTGAAAGATAGCATACTTTGAAAGTACCCTGCCCGAGTAAAATACTGCGGGAGTGCGTTTTTGAGTGCGTTTTTAAAACTCTGAGATGACCCCACATGGAATCGAACCTGGAACCTTGGACGTGTTGCAAATATGCTGAATACTCGGCCACCGCAATTCTGTGTTAATATACATGTGTAGATATAATCAGGGTTTATATATTATATAAACCCTGATACAATACGCGATGTTCATAAACGTCCAATGCCTTGCACACTTTTCTGATTTTGAATTGAATTACAGTATGAGCTACCAACTTAAACATCATTTTACGCATATTCAATTATGGCGTACAAGTAGAGCGTTCGCATCGCATGCGGGAGGTCGTATATATGTTGAAACTCCGACCGGGTCATACTAAAGGCTTCATAAAACGGGTACTAGTAGCCCAATTCAATATTTCTTGTCTTCAGTAGTGTGATACTTCATTTCTTCATGAAAAACGTTATGACATCTAATTGAGGAAGTCAAAGTTTTAAGTTGGAGCGGCCCAACCCCATACACCCACACACTCCAACCCTCCATTCACTGGGTCCATTGGCGAAGCGCTAGTATGTACATTTCACAAAAAAAAAGGTATTTATAGCAACTAACACACCTGATTATCGGGTTGCTGAATTCTAACAATAGACTTCCCGCGTCAACGCGTTATAAATAACTCGGCATATGCCGCAACCCACAAATCGTGCTGCTGCTAGGATTTTCACAGTAATAGTAAAACTGTGTTTAACATGCACGACAGAGACGTCGAATAAATGTTAATCTGTTTAAAAATAATGAAAGTTTAACGCATACCTGTCATTGATAAAAGTTATATTCTTCGTAACACACGACTTGATGTTTACCGGAGTGTAAGGTTGTATTAAATGCAAGGACTTGTGTTTACTCCATACTCGAGCATGGAGTATGTGTATGTATGATAATTAATCAAATCTTAATTCAATATATAAAACCATTGACAAACAACTTAATGTGCGTCATTTATCATGTCGCCTTTCGTGTAAAAACTAAAACAAAGTCGTTTATGCTTTGTTTATGCACGCATGTTTGTTATGTGTTATGTTACACTTGCATGAACACCTTGTTTGTTACATAGGTTCATCAAGTACGAAAACAAAATGGGCCGATGCCGTCATAGTTGAACTCAGACACAGCCAGACAAATTGTCAATTATCATATGTCTCAATGATACCATCCGAACATTATTTTGTAAAATATGCAGTAACAATAATAAACGATGTGCATTTGAAGGCCAGTCATTATGATAATTCTACGTATTTGATAGAACATGGTGGTAATTCATCAGGTCCTTCATCGAGTATAGAGGATTCAAACTCTAATTTGACTAATGATTTAATAGGTGTTTTGCATAAATGGTGTATCACGGAAGGCGACGAAGCCTAATGTCTTCGAAATATAGCAGCAGAAGGGCGACATTCAAACATTACATTCTCCTACAGATCAAAAAATATAGCAGCAGAAGGGCGACATTCAAACATTACATTCTCCTACAAATCAAAAATATAGCAGCAGAAGGTTACATTCTCCTACAAATCAAAAAATATAGCAGCAGAAGGGCGACATTCAAACATTACATTCTCCTACAAATCAAAAATATAGCAGCAGAAGGGCGACATTCAAACATGACATTCTCCTACAAATCAAACATATAGCAGCAGAAGGGCGACATTCAAACATGACATTCTCCTACAAATCAAACATATAGCAGCAGAAGGGTGACATTCAAACATTACATTCTCCTACAAATCAAACATATAGCAGCAGAAGGGCGACATTCAAACACTACATTATCCAACAAATCAAAAATATAACAGCAGAAGGGCGACATTCAAACACTACATTCTCCTACAAATCAAAAAAATAGCAGCAGAAGGGCGACATTCAAACATTACATTCTCCTACAAATCAAACATATAGCAGCAGAAGGGCGACATTCAAACACTACATTCTCCTACAAATCAAAAATATAACAGCAGAAGGGCGACATTCAAACACTACATTCTCCTACAAATCAAAAATATAGCAGCAGAAGGGCGACATTCAAACACTACATTCTCCTACAAATCAAAAATATAGCAGCAGAAGGGCGACATACAAACATTACATTCTCCTACAAATCAAAAAATATATTAAGACCAATTTAAATTAATTGATAGATTCTCTTCTTGAGTTCGGCTACTATCTTGTGATCTGAGACCAGAGTAGTAGCCTTAAGCGTCCTATCTTTGTGAAATGAGACCAGAGTAGTTGTCTTAGAGTTCTATCTTTTTGAAATGAGACGGAAATGAGACCAGAGTAGTTATCTTAGAGTCCTATATTTGTGAACCGAGGCCAGAGTAGTTGTCTTAGAGTTCTATCTTTGTGACATGAGACGGAAATGAAACAAGAGTAGATATATTAAAGTCATATCTTTGTGAAGTGAGACCATAGTAGTTATAGTTAAGTCCTATCTTTGTGAAATGAGACCAGAGTAGTTATATTAAAGTCATATCTTTGTGAAGTGAGACCATAGTAATTATATTAAAGTCATATCTTTGTAAAATGAGACCAGAGTAGTTATATTAAAGTCCTATCTTTGTGAAATGAAACCAGAGTAGTTATATTTAAGTCCTATCTTTGTTATTAAAATGAGACCAGAGTAGTTATATTTAAGTCCTATCTTTGTGAAATGAGACCAGAGTAGTTGTATTTAAGTCCTATCTTTGTGAAATGAATCAGAGTAGATATTTTAGAGCGAGACCATCTCGGTGAAATGCAAATGGCCATTGCATGTGCAGTATTAAAAAAAAAAGAAAAGAAATAAACGATTCAGAACGAAGTCACAATAACACAAGGGCGTGGTTTCAAAACACGGGTCCGCTCATATATTAGTGTCAATTATAGGGTTAAAGCCACCTATATTTCAAATAAGGACCGATAATTACTATCCGCTTCAAGTATCAATAAAACAAATTCATAAACAGGACAGTAGGTATCTTTAGGAAGGAATACTAGACTGGGTAATATCACGTTTTTGCAAATATATTTGAGCCGTCTATAATTACTGCTGTCGTTTACTGGGCTAGTGTACAATTCACCTGTAGCTTAGACAAAAAGTAAAGCCATCTTCATGGCTAGTTCTGAAATATACTATTATTCTTCTAAGATTACATGTTAGGAGGCTGGCCTGATAATGGGTCTTAACTAAATCCTTCTTGGATAATTCCGAAACGGTAAATTGAAGTTTTGTTTAACGCCTCTTCGAGACTCTCCAGAGAGAGGAGAAGGATACATACGAATATATAATGGTTTTACTAGTTGCCCGGTTTACCTCCCCATCCAACTGACGAGGCTAGGAAAGTGTCTTGACTAAGGGCACATCGATGTAAACCAGTGATGCCAGCGAGGCTAGGGAAGTGTCTTGACTAAGGGCACACAGATGTAAACCAGTGATGCCAGCGAGGCTAGGGAAGTGTCTTGACTAAGGGCACACAGATGTAAACCAGTGATGCCAGCGAGGCTCGAACGTGCTGTAAACTGGGCCACCGAACTATAACACGTAGCTTATAAAGCACTAGTAAAGCACGTCATTAAATTTAAAAATAAATTATTTCTCGGTAACAGAAAATAACTCCAGCCGTTATATAAATCATTCAAAGTTTACATCTTTTATTCTTATTTTAAACACCTTTTATGGCATATTATAGCCAATTGTAAATTTTAATGACTAAGGTAGATTTAATGTAGGAGACTACACATTATTTTACAATGTAAATCATGTTTTCCCCATTGTTTCTCAATACTAGCTAGACGTTGTTACAATAAACTATGTATTCTTTAATTTTTTTGAAGAAAAAAAATCGGGTTATAGATTGGCGTAAACCGGGCGGGCGGCGGGCGGGCGTCAACATTTTGTGTTTTATATATCTCTCAGCATTACCATTGTCCGATCTTCATCAAATTTTAACAGCACCTTCCTCTCATCAAGCACTGACCATACCCTGAAAATTAGGTCACTGTGACCTACTTTCTCCAAAATATGCTTTAGGTTAACCTTTTTGTTTAAGTTTCGGCGGGGGGTGGGAAATAATTTTTTTGTTATATCTCAGCATTACAATGTCCGATCTTCTACAAATTTTAACAGCACCTTCCTCTCATCAAGCTGTGACCATACCGTAACCTGAAAACTAGGTCACTGAAAACTAGGTCACTGTGACCTACTTTCTCCAAAATATGCGTTAGGTTAACCTTTTTGTTTGAGTTTCGGCGGGGGGTGGGAAATAAAGATTTTGTTATATCTCAGCATTACCATGTCCGATCTTCTACAAATTTTCACTGAAAACTAGGTCACTGTCACCTACTTTCTCCAAAATATGCGTTACATTAACCTTTTTGTTTAAGTTTCGGCGAGGGTGTGTGGGGGTGGGGGGTGTTTGTGGGGGTGGGAGGGTGGGGGGCGAATAGAGTTTTTGTTATATCTCAGAATTACCATGTCCGATCTTCATCAATTTTAACAGCACCTTCCTCTCATCAAACACTGACAATACTCTGAAAACTAGGTCACTGTGACCTACTTTCTCCAAAATAAATGTTATGTTAGCCTTTTTAACTTTGTTATACGGGCATGAACATTTTGTTTTTATATCTCGGCCTTGCCATTTCCAATTAGTTTTTTATATCTCAGCATTTATTATTATGAATCTTGGACAGTAAGTTAGGTAACTAGGTTATCAACATTAAAGCATCCTCCCACTCCCAAAAAAAACAATCTATCTAGAAAAGCTCTATTAATAGTTTCACCAAACACACAGGCACTCATCTTTCACATTTTGGAAAACCCGGCTTTAACGCCACCAGGCGTTTCTCTCTTGTTGTTTTTTGTTTAGGAAGAATAAAACAAAAACACTTTTGAAGACGTTTGGTTTGTTTTGGTGTGTGAAAATGTGTAACAGACGTCAACATTGCCGTGTGTCCCTTATCACCATATCTTACTTAAAGGAACTGGAGGCGATCTGGAATTAGTGCCAATACAAATACAAGACAAAAGCCTCATACTTTGCTTCAGTTACATATGAATTGTTCACATGCAATAAGCCGCATATGAAGTTCGGTTGAATTTTTTGTTGTTAAATTATTAATATTAATTCGTATTTGGTTCATATTGCTAGCAATTGTACATAGTGTTACATATTATATAGTTTATTTCTTTATTTAAGCCAAATATGGCCCATGAACATGTTTAAACAATATACATATCTATATATAATTATCACTGGTGGAGCAAGAACATAATGTATTTATATAGCAGGTTATAGTATGTAACAAACTACATGAATATTACTAATTATCTCTTTCCATTACATGTAACAACTCATTCATTTACTTAGGTCTCTTATCCATTCAGTCTTACATTCGTTTATTATGTATGTCACGGCATGTTTTAATATATTAGTGTAGTTAGATCATAAAATAAGTATTTAGCATAGCATTTAAGAATCATATGAATTAATATTAATTTAATGCACCAAAAACCAGCCGAGTCGTCGAGTTTTGCAGACCAAACTATTTCATTAACAATAATTAAATCGATTATTGTATGAGGTCTAGTTCAGTGCATATGTACATCGAATATGCAAATGAAACACATTATGATAGTTTATTCGTATTTGGACTGACACCCATTATGATGTAATGTGTAACTGTTGCTTATGCTGTTCATATGTATGAACCTAAGTGAATAAAGAATTTGATTTAAATTTGAATTGATTATTAACACGAGTAAACAGACAAATACCTTCAAAACTGTCGACCTTTGTAATTCTTGTTCACTGAGTACGCCGAATGTGTGTGAATTCTTCTAATTCATTATCTATATAGTGACGTACATTAACGAATAGTTTCGTTAACTGTCTTGCTTTGTTTACATTATTAGAATGAACTTCTTGATATAAATCGAACTAAATGTCATCAGAACCTATTTCTCTCAATGACCAACACAAAGTCTAGGACATATTAATTTTATTCTGAAGGCAAACCCCTTTTTACTTACAGCATCGCAGCGCTTAATTTATCTTAAAAAGTAAAAGTAAAAGCAATTCAAAACACTGATCTTAAAAATCTAAAATTGGATATATAAATCAACTGCTACTATAGTGATGTGTGACCTATGTGATCGAGTATCGGCAAGATCTAGCTCTATTGATCGGTAACCGTCTGACATAAATTAGCCATGCACAGCAGGCAGCATCAGACATCATTTCTGTAAGGCATGGCAGAATGTGTGCTTTCCCAGAAAAAATATATGCATGAACAGTTAGTTCTAAGCAATACATTAAATTGAGGGAGAAAATTAATAAGGTGAATATATCTAATTCGGAGAAGGCTATTAAATCAGGTAGAAGCGGATTTCCGCTATATAACGCGGGCCACGCCAACGACTTTCATAAAAATGTTACTAGCCGAGTATTGGGTGGGGTATAATGTCATGTTTCTAGACCTCATTGCTCCTAGCAGACACCGTCGAGACCTTAAAGACTACCTTCAACATGTGGTATGAGATTACAGATTCAGACCCCGCCCGCCACCGCCCCACTCCTCATCACCACTACCACCCCACTTTCCACACACATACACACACAAACACACATACACTCGTGCGTGAAACTGTCCATGCCCCTCTCTCCACCATACACACACACATACACTCGTGCGGGAAACTGTCCATGCCCCTGTCTCCACCATACACACACATACACTGATGCGGGGAAACTGTCCATTCCCCTCTCTCCACCATACACACACATACATTCGTGCGGGAAACTGTCCATTCCCCTCTCTCCACCATACACACACATACACTCGTGCGGGAAATTGTCCATTCCCCTCTCTCCACCATACACACACATACACTCGTGCGGGAAACTGTCCATGCCCCTCTCTCCACCATACACACACATACACTCGTGCGGGAAACTGTCCATGCCCCTCTCTCCACCATACACACACACACACACAGAAACTGTCCATGTTCATTACTATTTTAACCGTCGGTGATATTTATTAAAGGATATCAGATGAATTGACTATAGTACTACCAGCGGTATTAGGAATTGATCAGCTATAGTAGAAAACAAATGTCTATGGGATTTAAACAGATTACCATCGGCGTATATACTATTAGGCCATATAGGCCCGGGCTTATACATCAATTTGGAAAATGAAAAAACTGAAAAGTCCAAAACTGCCATAAAAACTGAATCCGGAGGGGATGGGGGATTAAGGGTCAACATTTGTTTCTTATTTTATTTTACAGTGTAAGTAATTCAGCTTTGTCAGATGTTAATTCCCAAATTTGTCAAAACATATTCTTCAAATACCACACAAGTGTTTTGTCACATATATGCCAAAAAACACCATTACATAGCTAAGTTAAAAAAAAAGACACGCTGGGGAGCATGCCCTTGACCCCATCCCTAGTTTGTCGGGCCTATATATGCATTTTAGGTCAGCTACGCCCCTGATTACTACAAGAAAGACCATGCTAACAAAACAAAACAGGTCGAAGATATGCCACGGAGATAGTGGTTATCAGATGTTCTACGGGGAAAGTAGTTATAATATGTACTACGGGGATAGTGGTTATAAGATGTACTACGGGATAGCGGTTATAAGATGTACTAAGGAGATAGTGGTTATAATATGTACTACGGGGATAGTGGTTATAAGATGTACTACGGGATAGCGGTTATAAGATGTACTACGGGGAAAGCGGTTATAAGATGTACTATGGAGAAAGCGGTCATGAGATGTACTACGGGGATAGCGGTTACAATATGTACTACGGGGAAAGTGGTCATAAGATGTACTACGGGGATAGTGGTTATAAGATATACTACGGGGTAAGTGGTTATAAGATATACTACGGGATAGTGGTTATAAGATGTACTTCGGGGATAGTGGTTATAAGATATACTACGGGGATAGTGGTCATAAGATGTACTACGGGATAGCGGTTATAAGATATACTACGGGGATAGTGGTTATAAGATGTACTACGGGGATAGTGGTTATAAGATGTACTACGGGGATAGCGGTTATAAGATGTACTACGGGGATAGCGGTTATAAGATGTACTACGGGGATAGTGGTTATAAAATGTGGTTATAAGATGTACTACGGGGATAGCGGTTATAAGATGTACTACGGGATAGTGGTTATAAGATGTACTACGGGGTAGTGGTTATAAGATGTACTACGGGGATAGCGGTTATAAGATGTACTACGGGGATAGCGGTTATAAGATGTACTACGGGGATAGCGGTTATAAGATGTACTACGGGGATAGCGGTTATAAGATGTACTACGGGGATAGCGGTTATAAGATGTACTACGGGGATAGTGGTTATAAGATGTACTACGGGGATAGCGGTTATAAGATGTACTACGGGATAGTGGTTATAAGATGTACTACGGGGTAGTGGTTATAAGATGTACTACGGGGATAGCGGTTATAAGATGTACTACGGGGAAAGTGGTTATAAGATGTACTACGGGGAAAGTGGTTATAAGATGTACTACGGGATAGCGGTTATAAGCTGTACTACGGAGATAGCGGTTATAAGATGTACTACGGAGATAGCGGTTATAAGATGTACTACGGGGATAGTGGTTATAAGATGTACTACGGGGATAGCGGTTATAAGATGTACTACGGGGAAAGTGGTTATAAGATGTACTACGGGGAAAGTGGTTATAAGATGTACTACGGGATAGCGGTTATAAGCTGTACTACGGGGATAGCGGTTATAAGATGTACTACGGGGAAAGTGGTTATAAGATGTACTACGGGATAGCGGTTATAAGATGTACTACGGGGATAGCGGTTATAAGATGTTCTACGGGGAAAGTGGTTATAAGATGTACTACGGGGATAGCGGTTATAAGATGTACTACAGGGATAGCGGTTATAAGATGTACTACGGGGAAAGTGGTTATAAGATGTACTACGGGATAGCGGTTATAAGATGTACTACGGGGATAGCGGTTATAAGATGTACTACGGGATAGCGGTTATAAGATGTACTACGGGGATAGTGGTTATAAGATGTACTACGGGGATAGTGGTTATAAGATGTACTACGGGGTAGTGGTTATAAGATGTACTACGGGATAGCGGTTATAAGATGTACTACGGGGATAGCGGTTATAAGATGTACTACGGGGATAGTGGTTATAAGATGTACTATGGAGAAAGTGGTCATGAGATGTACTACGGGGATAGCGGTTATAATATGTACTACGGGGAAAGTGGTTATAAGATATACTACGGGATAGTGGTTATAAGATGTACTACGGGGATAGTGGTTATAAGATATACTACGGGGAAAGTGGTTATAAGATATACTACGGGATAGTGGTTATAAGATGTACTACGGGGATAGTGGTTATAAGATATACTACGGGGATAGTGGTTATAATATGTACTACGGGGAAAGTGGTCATAAGATGCACTACGGGGAAAGTGGTCATAAGATGTACTACGGGGATAGTGGTTATAAGATATACTACGGGGATAGTGGTCATAAGATGTACTACGGAGATAGCGGTTATAAGATGTACTACGGGGATAGCGGTTATAAGATATACTCCGGAGATAGTGGTCATACGATGTACTACGGAGATAGCGGTTATAAGATGTACTACGGGGATAGTGGTTATACGATGTACTCCGGGGTTAGTGGTTATAAGATGTACGGCGGGGATAGTGGTCATATACGACATTACAACGAGGATAGTATTAACTGTGTGTGTGGATTTTGTGTAGTTTCGAATAAAGATAATTTACATGTATAGAAAATGTTTATATTTAAACAAAACCAGAATTTATTCATGCCAGTTATTTGTGTAAACAAATACATTAAATGTCGATTATTTAAGAAACTACAAACTGCAATTTTGAAAGGAATGGGTCCTATAAGTTGCATACAATTGTTAGATGTATATATTATATGCTTTACTGGTATGAAACTGAAAATAAATACAAAAAAAATATTGCTACATAACTCATAATGGACAATGACCGTATGCTCGTAAGCAAAGTGTATGTAGCATATATGCTACGTTACATCAATTTAATTTTGAAAAAAACAACAACAGTTTGTTACTATTTAGCTAGCCGAACATGTACATGAGCTAGACAAATAGACAGATGAAGACAGCCAGACGTATAAAATAGCCAATTTGTTCAAAATGGTTATGAAAAGGGTACTTACTGTCTCTGTAGATCGGAGTTTTGCTCTTGAGTGCTGCTAAATTTAATTTCCAGAGCAGCTTTGTCTTTACTTAAGTCGTCAATAAGTCGCCTTGCTTCGGCAAGTTCGGCCTCATACATTTGTTTGATATGACTGGTTTCCTTGCCCCATTTCGATCTAAGTTCATCTAATTCGGTTCCTAATTTCCTATTTTGTGCTTCTAAGAATCTAACCTTTTCGATGTAACTAGCAAATCTTTCGTTCAAGTCCTGTAAATCTTTCTTTTCCTTTTCCCTGTTGGTTTTAACATTGGTGACTCCAGTGTTTGAGACATTAGGTGCGTAGCCACCCAGTCCGAGACCTCCCATAGACGAACCATAGCCATATTCCACGGTGCGCACGATGGACGATCCCCCGCCACCAGTGCTGTGTCGAAGCGGCACCGACGAGCGGCTCACGATGTTAGAGGCTCGAGACCCAAGGTTGGCCTTGTACGGGATGTCCTCTACGCTGTCATAACCACCGACATGGCCCCCGCCAGAGCTACTGCTGCTGGTGATCACTGTTCGTTTCTCTGTCACAGATGATTGAGACATTCTGGATACTAGGCGGACACTGAAAAGAAATTCAATGTATACATGTTATAACATTTACACAGCAGATGTAAACATTTACCTTACTACAAATTTACCTTAATACAATATACGCTACTACACATTTATCCTGCCTTAACGCACAAGTCCATACAAAACACAAGTGAAAAAAAAAGTAAGCAATTTAAAGTCAAAGTATATGTTATCCGAACCCTGCAAAAATTATGTAAAATTCCAGCCGATATTGTCAAAATAAATAGTTACAACAGTGTCTTAACCCTACCTTCGATTCGGTATGTAAAACACTACCTGCGATCTGACGGTTTTATATTATGTGCATACACTTTAATAATGTGTCAACCGTAGCGTCATTGGCTAGTTAAGTCACGTGATCTCGCCTCAAAACATGATTCAACAGGCGGTTTAGTTTTCAGCCTTTTTCGTTACGGTCTGTCATAAATTAAGGAGCATATACGCTGGCAGATTCCGTGTCATAGGCAACTAATCATGCGACGTTAAGCAAGAGCTGTAATGCAGCCAAATGGCGAAATATAGTTATATAGCCATCCGCACTTAATCATTGTCGTCTGCTTTATCCATATATTGATCTGAAACAGACGGTAAACAAGAGCATACGCGTTAACTCCCCTGCTTTAGGCAGTCAGTGATGTGTCAATTCTTTAAACGTGTAAATAACTGCATAAGTTTTTGGACAAAGACTATTTGTTTGTTGGTTGGTTTGTACGGTGTTTTACGTCATTTTCAATACATGTAAGGTTATATATATGACGATTTGTTTAGAATTCGATTTTTTGGTATCAAAATATGGATTTCTTGATATCACAAAAGTGTTCATGGATATCAAGAATTACACTAATTTTTTGATAGCAATAAATCGATTTTTGATTTCAAGAAATATATTTTTTTGTTTTAATATCAAGGCTTCATAAGGAAAATCGAGGGTTATTTATTCATCTCAGAAGTTGTATGTTGATCTCAGACGTCATATGTCTATCTCATCGGTTAAGATGTTATATATATTTATCTCAGAGGATATGTGTTTATATCAGAGGTTATATGCTTATTTCAGAGGTTAATATGTTTATCTCAGAGGTTTCATCTAAGTGGTGATATGTTCATCTAAGAGGTTATATGTATATGTCTGTATCAGATGTTATATGTTTATATCAGGGATTTTATTTCATCTAAGAGGTGATATGTCTATATCGGAGGTTACATGTCACTATGAAAGGTGATATGTTCATCTCAGAGGTTAAATGTTTATCTCAGAGGATGTATGTTCATCTCAGAGGTTATATGCTTATCTCAGAGGTTGTAGGTTTATATCAGAGGTAATACATGTATGTCTATATAAGTGATTATATGTCTATATAAGAGATTATATGTTCATCTCAGAGGTTATATGCTAATCTCAGAGGTTATATGCTCATCTTAGAGGTTATATGTCTATATAAGAGATTATATGTTCATCTCAGAGGTTATATGCTCATCGTAGAGATTATATGTCTATATAAGAGATTATATGCTCATCTCAGTGGTTATATGTCTATATAAGAGATTATATGCTCATCTCAGAGGTTATATGTCTATATAAGAGGTTATATGCTCATCTTAGAGGTTATATGTCTATATAAGAGATGATATGCTCATCTCAGAGGTTATATGCTCATCTTAGAGGTTATTTGTCTATATAAGAGATTATATGTTCATCTCAGAGGTTATATGCTCATCTTAGAGGTTATATGTCTATATAAGAGGTTATATTTCATCTCAGAGGTTATATGAAATAAGAGGTTATACGCTCATCTCTATGGGGTTATTAGTCTATCTCAGATGTTATATGCTCAACTTAGAGGTTATATGTTCATCTCAGAGGTTATATGCTCATCTTTATATGTCTATATAAGATAGAAATCTCAGATGGTTTATTGCTCATCTCTGAGGTTATATGCTCATGTCAGAGGTAGTATGCAGGTATGTCTATATAAGAGGTTATATGTTCATCTCAGAGGTTATATGTCATCTCAGAGGTTATTTGCTAATCTCGACGTTATATGCTATTTCAGAGGTTATATGCCTCATCTCAGAGGTATATGTCTATTAAGAGGTTATATTTTCATCTCAGATGGTATATCTCAATTTAACAGGTCATACGCTCATCTCAGAGGTTATTGTCTATCTAATAGGTATATGCTCATCTCAGAGGTTATATGCCTCCTCAGAGGTTTATGCTCATCTTATATGTCTATATAAGATACATAATAGGTAAACGCTCATCTCAGAGGCTTATATGTTCATCTCAGAGGTTATATGCCTATCTCACAGGTTATATGTTGCATCTCAGAGGTTATATATGGTCATCTCAGAGGTTATATGCTCATGTCAGAGGTTATGCAGGTATGTCTATATAAGAGGTTATATGTTCAATCTCAGAGGTTATATGTGTCATCTCAGAGGTTATTTGCTAATCTCAGAGGTATATGCTTATTCAGAGGTTATATGCTCATCTCAGAGGTTATATGTATATATAAGAGGTTATATTTTCATCTCAGATGGTATATCTCAATTAAGAGGTCATACGCTCATCTCAGAGGTTATTATGTCTATCTCATAGGTGATATGCTTATCTCAGAGGTTATATGCTCTCAGAGGTTATATACTCATCTTATATGTCTATATAGGTTATACGCTCATCTCAGAGGTTATATGTTCATCTCAGAGGTTATATGCCTATCTCACAGGTTATATGTTCATCTCAGAGGTTATATGGTCATCTCAGAGGTATATGCTCATATCAGAGGTTATATGTTCATATCAGAGGTTATCTATATAAGAGATTATACGCTCACCTCAAAGTATATGTCAATAGAGGTTATATGCTCATCCAGAGTTTATATATTTATCATCTCAGAGGATATATGTTCATACCAGAAGTTATGTGCTGTATGTTTATCGCAGAAAAATAAGTCCTAATTATAATTGTCCCGGTATTAAATACGACACAAAAAACGACCGTTGATATTCAAGCCCAGAAAACGTGTGTACATTTTATTGGCTTGATAGCAAGAACACAAACTTCCCTGTAGATATCTGGTATTCCCATTTTAGATCAATAGCGTTTGCTGTATCGCAGTTCTTGAAATTACAGAAAAAGTACATCGCGGTTAGTATAATCTATATTGCAAGGTTCAGTCTGTGGGCCAGAATAAATGTTACATATATGTATATGTTATGTATGCACAAGAAATAGGGCGGAAAACAAAGATACCCTCGTAGATTCATGTACAATTAAACAAGAAAATCCGTGGATTCACAGTCTCGCCTAACGGGGGCTGGACTTAAAAATAAAAATCAATGATGCTGAAATGAAAGTTTGTAAAAATTTAGTAACCTAAAAACATATGACATTTAAGTGCATTTGTTTAAAACAAAATGCCATTCTATTAAAAAAAGATGCCATTTATAAAAAAAGGTAATTGTTAAAAATTGTGTGTGGTCAGGGTGGTGGGTGGTGGGGTATGTGGGGGGAGCTGCGGCTGGGAACTATCGGAAAGGGCGGTAGAGTTACTGTCGGTAGTAAGAGGCGGTAATTGCTCCTACTGGCTAAATAAAATTCCCATCATAAAACATTGATGGGGCTGGGGGCGTTATATTAACATTCTAAACAAATTGGTAAAGATCCGATAATCAAATGAAGTAGACTACAGATTTACCAAAGGAAAATACAATAATGCATTTTTCATCACAACAAATCAAGGGCCATAATCCTGTCC